>JAOTRR010000059.1:14661325-14679813 GCA_028570945.1 Gogo arcuatus
CGGCAACCCTTCAGGCCCAAGGCTGCTTCTCTAGCCTTCAGGCCATGGCTGCCCCTGTAATTCTGCTGTAATCCTGTATGTATTCCATTTATATAGCAATCCATTTTCACTGATAGCCTACTCTACCCATGCACACTCATAATAGTTGACAGGCACAGAGGATCACCTCCTTGTAAAGAGGTTCCTGATTGGTTAATACAGCTGGACCATGCTGAAATAGTGGATTACAAAACTCACTACAGTGACATTTTGTAGCATCATTTTTATGATAAGTGTCAAGATATAAGGATAGTTTAGCCAAGCTGGTTTAAAAATCACTTACAGCAGCTTAGACCTCCCATACTAGTTCCTCCCTAATCTCCTGTTAGGGAGGAACTAGTATGGGAGGTCTTTAGTCTTCTTTTGAAGACAGTCAGTGACTCAGCTGTTCAGACAGCCAGGAGAAGTTCATTACACCATCTGAGTGCCTGTACAGAGAAAAGGCTTGATACATGTCTACCTTGTGTCTTGTGTGGGATGGCTTGTGGCCTGAGTGAAACATCCTACAGTGGGGGTTTGACAAGTGTTTTGTACTGTAAGGGCTAATTTTGTATTTCTGAGTCTGCAAATCTGTGAATATGTGTAGGCACTGTAGGCCTACACAGATGTTTACAGATGGAAACCAACACACTTGTAAAGTAAATATGTACACTAGGAGGCAGTAGGAGGCAATGTGTCTCACATACCAGAATGTACAGAAAACAAACAAACAAAAAAATTGAAAGGAAGTCTCACATTTCACTGTAGCAGAGAAGCTCATTTCTTTATGTGATAAAGAATTGTTTAGATTTTGAGAATCATTGGCATGACATAGTCACCATTTCCGAGGTATGCAAGTCAGCCCCTCTACAAGCTTCTACACTTACCCATAAGCTCCTTCTCTGCATCTTGATGCTGATATGTTTACCTGCATCCTTGTAGGTAGTTTAAAATCATTTTAAAGTTGTTGTTGTCATTGATATTCCTGAAACAATAATTCTGCTGTAATCCTGTACGTATTCCATTTATATAGCAATCCATTTTCACTGATAGCCTACTCTACCCATGCACACTCATAATAGTTGACAGGCACAGAGGATCACCTCCTTGTAAAGAGGTTCCTGATTGGTTAATACAGCTGGACCATGCTGAAATAGTGGATTACAAAACTCACTACAGTGACATTTTGTAGCATCATTTTTATGATAAGTGTCAAGATATAAGGATAGTTTAGCCAAGCTGGTTTAAAAATCACTTACAGCAGCTTTAATGTGTTGAATATATATTCCCAGAGTACTGTTTATGCAGTATTTATAGGGTAATATATGAGACATTCATGGCAGGCCCTCTAACTCTTCATTAACAGTCAAAATTATTCTCTAATGGCTGTAACAGGGCATTAGCACAATTTGCTGTGAAACAGCGCTGCACTCTGTGTATGCCCCCTAGCATCACGATAATGCCCCCACACTCAACTCTGCCTCTAACCCACAATGCTCTGCTCTGTGGGGACTGTTCACACATGGGTTGAGCAGGGAAAAGCATGCCTCTGGTTCAAAGGTCATGTTCAGGAGGAGAGTGAGGATCTCTTCACATTGATGAATAAAAGGAATAAAAAGAGAAGAATATGGAAACCAAATGTCATGTGTTTTACTGTAAATCAGACTGGGGTATTTAAACAGCCACATCAGCATATAAATTGTACAGATATGCTTTCATTATTTTGTTGTACTTCTTTTTTTCATAGACCCATGCAGACATCACTGTCTTGGAGGCCCATTATACTTGATGGAGAAAACACTGTTTAGCACAATCATTAGCTTTAATTTGCATTTGTGGTTCTTCTATAGTGGAACCTAAGCTCAGTTAGTATCATGTTGTGTCTTTGAATGTATGGCATTTCCCAGTCTTCATAGACATGGCACTCCTTAGAGACCCCGCTGTAAAATTCTCCCCAGACTAGGCAATATTGATCAGCTTGTTATTGACATGACACCAACTGAGCAGGGCTTTAGCTATTGATAACCAATGCTATTTCTACCCCCCAGATCAAACCCCAACTGCCAGCTTTTATGTTTGTAAACACTATTGATTTGCATAATGACCTTAGAAATGAGTACCCTGGATTAGGCAAGGACAACTGTGTTCCAGCATTAATTATGAAGCATATAGAACTGGTCTAAATGGGGGGGGGGAAACAGACCTGATGTTCAGTTTGACAACCCAGAGCATCTCTGTCAAAATCTTTTGGAATGTTACTAATGGAAGATGTTGCATTAAATAATAAACTCACCCCTACCTGATCTCAGTAGACAAAGTGCTGATGCATCTTTTTTGCATTTTTTTTTTTTACAAAGATGCAAATTATTACTGTGTGTCACAATCATTTATTCATGAGCAGTTTGTTGTGCTGCTTGTTCACTTGTTCTTGGCACTCTGTTCCCCCATTAGGCAGTGCAGCACACTGAAAGAGACGTCAGCATAAGGAAGTGAAGATGTGACTGTAGCTCATTCTTTCCCTACCATGCAGCCATAACCACTACACCAGGGGTTCTCAAACTTTTTGTATTTCAACTGTAAAATTAATCCCATGGACCCCCTCAGTATAGAATCATTTCATTAATATTATTTAAATGTGTACAATAATATATTGTTTATTTGTTAGAGCCATAGACTTTTCTATTCCTGAACTTTTCATCAAGAGAACACTAAGTCCAAGTGTCATTATTTATAGCCCTACTTGTATTTGAGTTATTGAAGTTTGGACTAAACCCATTCAAATCAAGGGTCCCATGAAATAGGCTAACAAGTATAAGAACTCAATAATAAATATAATGACTTTGATAATGGCTGGTTGTGATTTCCACAGCTGTAACTGAATCTGCTATTCATTTCATACCCACATTTGAACATTAAATGCTTAAACACTAAACACTGAACACTAAATTTGGTGTGTTGGTCTACTGTGGCAGGGGGGTATTTAACCTACTTTCTTTGAACACCATTTGTACCATTTCTTCACTGTTGTCACTGCTTCAATTTTGATTTAATTACAGATGCATTTCATGTAAAGGGAAAAAGTACTGTAAGTATCTAGGCAACCCTTTTGTGAATTAGCTAACTCACTCATTTTCTATGCCACTTATCCATTATGGGTCATGGAGAAGCTGAAGCCAATCCCAGCCCCAGCAAGTGGGGTACATCCTGACAGGCCACCAATCCACACAGAGAAACAGACAACCATTCACACACAGGCAATTTAGACCAGGGGAGAACATGCAAACTTCACACAGAAAGGCCCCGCTGGCCGCAAGGTTCTAACCGGGAACTTTCTTGCTATGAGGTGACAGTGTTAACCACTACACCACCATGCTGGCCATTAGCTAACTAGCTTAGTCTTTTCTAAATAGTATGATGTAGTAACTGTCCTACTGTATATAAGCTCGCTATCTATTAACAATAGCTGGTTAACTTATGTTGCTGCTAGCTAGCTGTAGCTTTTCTTGTGCCTGTTTCTGTGCTCTGTTTTTCACATTATTGTCACTACTACTAAAAATTACAACAGGAACACCTTTTTCAAGTAAAACTAAGGCTAAAACACAAATGAATGTCACTGGATTATTTACTGGATTCACTGGATTTTTCAAACAAAATTCTAATGAGAGCAAGTTTCTAAAAAGAACTAGTTTGGAGCAACACTGCTCTCATTATTTTAATATAAACAGTTGTTCTTTTGGTTGATAACACTATAGATCTGTCATTCCTGTCTCATTACAAACTTATCCTTTCATCTGAGATTTGAACCCCCAAGTGGCATCAGAATTGAACATGATGGTGTTCAGCATTAGGTACAACTACCTATCTAAAGCCTTGGGTCTGTTGTGCTGTGGATGAAGATATCTCTATTTGATTACCATTTTATTAAGAAAAGAATAATTCTTTTTTTTTTTTAAAGGGGGCTTAGTCATCTTAAAATACAGTACATCTGAGTCAAAATGAAGGCATTCAGTTATTTATAACTGAATATTAAAATCAGCATAAGAAGGTAAAGATTGTAGTTTGGTTTGACAATTTGAATATCATGAAATATACTAAGCTTTTATTGTGTGTTTGTGCCGTGAAAATAACTTTGAGCAAATGCTGATCATATCTTATATATTAGGTGATGGGTAAAGTTTCAATTATTTTTTGCAAATTGAATTTTTCTCCTTGGAACAACAAATCTCTAAACAGAAAGTGACTGTCTACAAAGCTTCGTCTGTGGCACCTGACACTAGTGACATCTCGTCTTCAGAATTCTGAGTATTTATTTCCTGATGCAAGCTTGACAGCCGTCACCCAGACGGCTCAGAGGCAAGTTTGGCTTCTTCACATGAGGTGAAATAGTGTGTGGCAACAGACCTGTGACACAAGATGTTGAAACAGAGGTATGCTGTGACTGTCTGATATGCGGCTAAAACCAGAAAGAGGCAGACTTGAGCGAGTGGGTGAAATGAGAAGCAGAGGGATGGCAAGAGCAGGTGTGTTGTGTTGCTTTTTAAAGCAGTGCAGATAAGAGCAGCAGGAGTGAGATGGCTCTCACAAACTTGGCTTGAAAAATAAAATAATTCCACATGTGCATGGCTGAAAACCACTCCCCATACATTCGCCGTTATTTACGAAGTGCTGACACCAAGGTCTGAAAGAATTAGTATTCTGTTAGGTAAATGTTTTCCTCTGAGGTCCTCCTCAGCAACAGCTTGCAGATGTTTGGATGAAGCAGCCAAACAGCACACATTCTCACTGCAGACTGAATGAAAAGGTATGTTAAAAAGTTCTCCTTGGCTTTCACAAGTTCTCACAATGATCTACAATCTTCTCACTGCTTTCTCACTTCCTGCACCTTCCCAAAATTCGTTAACACATTTGGGCTGCAAGATATTTATCAGTGGGTTAGTAAACCTGAAGAAGCTCCTTCAGCACAGCCATTTTTTAGGTAGTACACCGATCTGGCTGAGGTCCATTAGCAGATGTTGTGGTGGAGCTGCAGCACATCATGCCGGGGCCTGAAAGCACTGTAACTAATGTCTAGCCCACACTAGAGGATAATCAGACCAATTTTGAGTCTGAATTGCCTCTCTCCATAATCGTAAAAAGTGTCTGGATTTTAGGCTGCTCCTAAACAAATATCCACCCATATTATCCTGTGGTGTGTGGTGTTTAAAATCCGATTTTAACTGCTTTGATCGACTCACAGTCCCAGACGCCCCATATGAAAAAATGTAAAACATGCTCAGTATTTAGGACTCAACATTCTATAGTATGAGTACAACCTGACTATTTTATGTAAAAATGCAATCTAGAGATCATGCCTGTAAGGCCAATAACCAATGACAGCCAAGCCGAATGGTCATACGCCGTGTTTGTTTTGATCTGAAGTCAGGTTTGTTCAGGAAAATTTCTGTGACATTGCAGGTTTCACAAGTCAGGATCATTCCTTGGGACGCTAATCTCAAAGTGTGTAGTGTTTTATTCTGGCAAGTCTTATAGTATGACTGAAAAATGATCCGGAACAAAAAATGTCATTCTATCTGGGTTCTCTTACACTTTCAACATTGGTTAGAAATGTATAAGTGTTGTAGTGTGGCCCAGGCATAACTAACAGCTTCTAGGCAAAGACAAGAAGCTGTGATTTACCCTGCATCAGATAATATAATCCGTAGAGTTTCTTACTTGAACAAATAGAAAAGAAATAGATTTATACATTGAAAATGAGTTAATATCTAATATACAACTGTTTACAGCTCAATTGCTTCCTTATTGCCACTATTGGTAGAAAGTGCTGCCAGTCTAAGCCTAATCCATTTAAACATTTGATTAAACCTTGTACACACACATCAGTGCAGAGATTGGCTGATGCAGGTGGCAAATGCCATCCTCATATAGGTAGCATGTGGCATAGAAAACATTGTTATCAGCAGTCTGGGCAAAGCACCTTTGTGCAGAGCTGCCTGCCTCTGGGCAAATGGAGATCTTATCCAAGTCAGCGAGAGCAGGTGTCTAGAGGGATGACAATCTTGAAAGCTTTACAGTGGTGGGCCTAGTTTAGGCTGCAGAGGACACCTCTGGTTCAAAGTTTGACCTCTGAGCACAAACATTATCGCTACAGCTGCAAAGTGAATGTTTTAAGAAGATGTGGTCAAGAAATGCACCTTGTTTCATGTGGTCAAGGAATGCACTTTGTTTCAATAACTCTGTTTGTACTTGCAGTTAAGGCAGAAAATTCAAATCAATATCACAAGATAAAGATGAATCTGAATAATGTGCAGTAAGATGAATATTCAGTGAGTTGCTATATGTTTTCATTTTTGTGGCTTACTGAGTTTTATGTTGAGTTTTGTGAGCTTTACTATGGGAGAACATGGTTGTATGAAAATGGTTAGGAGCATGTAGACAGCATATGTTGAGTTTTTGCAAACATGAGATTGTTTTTGTTTGTTTTTTAAAAATCTTATTAACCCCATAAATTACCAACTTATTATGTAGGTGTGGATGTTTATTCAGTAACTACAATGAATCATTTAGTGACTACAGTAAAACTAACAGAAAAGGTAAACTCTTAAGAAAAAGGTTCTAAAAGGTTCTCTCTTTTTAAAGGGTTTTTAAGGGCTTTACTTGAAACTCCCTGACAGAGAAACATTGTGCTTGTGTTCGGGAAATGTAGGGCTCTCTATAAACCCTTTGTGTGTGGCCGTGTGAGGAGAATAATATAAGTGTGGCCTGCCAGTGAGACCTGGGAATTTAAGGTGTTCAATGTATTCTTCATACAGTTTAATTACTGTTCTCTATCACAAATCCTTTGTTTAATCATCTCTTAGATGTAAAGCACTTTGTGATTTTGGACTTAAACTGGAAAGTGCTATTTTAAATTTTTTTTAAATAATATCAAATATTTAAATATATTTAAGTAACTAAAAACTACTACTACCATTGCTACTACTACTAATAATTATTATTATTATTATTATTATTATTATTAATAATAATAATAATAATAAATGTATTAAGTGCATTGTTTATGGTCTCTCTTATTCTTTATCTGATGTATGTTAGGTATATGTTTTTTGTTGTTGTTTCGTTTATTTTGAATTTGTTGGGGTTTATTAGGATTTATCTTTTTGCTTTCATTTTTTAATACACAGTAGCTGTGGCTGAGACACAGATGGGTTGCCTGTAATTGGTTTAAACTTATTCAGCTATGCCATGTCTGTGAGTCAGGACTACATGTAGCAAGCTAAGTGCATTCTGTCTCTCAGAAGCTCAGTGCATCACGAGAGGATTCACTTCACCACATTTTTGTCTCTTCTATACTTCTTTCTATTCCTGATACTTTTTTTCTCTGTCTCTCTGCTCATATTTTCATCTGCTGTTCCCAGAGTTGCTGTACCTGTGCGAGTGCCAGTGGCACGGAAATACGAGGCTTTTTTAATCCCCTCCTGTGTGCGTGTGTTTGAGGGTCCGAGACACAGTAGTTCAGTGAGGGACAGTCCATCTCTGCTCGTCCTGAGTCAGGGCAGAAAGCTGAGTGCGCTCTTATCTCAGGGATTCATTATTCTAGCGCGAGGCGACTGCAGTCCTGCCAGACAGCGCGTGGCTGCACAATCTCTACTACAGGCGAGAGGAGATGCTGCACCTGTCACAATTAATCAACACACGCCGTAATAATACACAAAGATGAGAAACAAACACAAACTGGAGCAGAGTACTGGCAGTGACAGATGCTGGCAAAGGAATGGGCAGGAAAAGAACACTTTCATTTTATCTTTGCTTCATTTGGCTTTCATGGCGAAAAAAGAAACAGAGCAAGCTGTGGTCTGTCTATCTCACTACACATTGTGGTCCAGTCTCTGACTCTGGTTGCTGCTTGTAGCTTCTTTTTTTTCTTCTCTTTTTTTCCCCTCAGATTTAAATGCCCAGTGAGAATGGAGCTGAAAAAACACAGCAAAATCATTGTGATGTCTCAGTAATCAGCTGTGAACATGTGTGTTATGTTTGTGCTTTTTTTGTTGTTGTTGTTGTTGTTGCATGAGTGCGTTTTATTCTCTGGACTAGACTGGTGTGTCCAGTTAAAAAAAATGAACAAAACAAAAGGGAGACTGGCACTTCAGTGTCAGCTGCCCTGTTGTATATGCTTCATCTCTGTAAATGTTTTCACTGCGAATTGACTGAGTTCTTCATAGTCGCAGCACACCAATTTCCAAATTAGTCTTATGAAAGAACTGGAATAATGAATGTTCTTCGTGAACAGATTTCAAACTAAGGACGTGTCATGAGGATGATCACAGTTTCTCCCAAAGAAGTAACGTCGTTCTGAACGGTGGCCACCAGGTGGCGGTAAAGACACAGTTAAAACACGCCAGGCTCTTTCACCGACCTCAGATCGATCAGGGCAGCTCTCTGAAACACTGAAGCATATGGAAGACAAGGAGGCCTTTTAAGCCACCAAGGCCTAAAAACATAAACAATATCTACAGCAAATACTCTTAAAATATATCTCCGAATTTTTATGCCGCTAGATGTGTATGTCTCTGGCCTTTAAGGAGAATATATTGGTTAAATCGGTAAGGAAGAATCTCACAGGAGTCTTTTTTTATAGACTAGAGCCATGATCCCCAACATGGTTTAATGTTTTCAGGAAGAAGAGAAAAATAAAATATAGGTCAGGGACACGCCATGATCACTGAGCTGGAGAATGAAACGTTATTTCTAAAGTTAAATGAAATGAAGCCGCGCGTTTTAGTCTGCAGAAAGCAGCGGTTATAAACAGCATGCAGTAAAACAGGAAGGAAAACAAGCACACACTTCCGTTTACAGCACACTGCATACTTTTATTCAGCACGAGAATTTAATACAGCTTTATAAATAATACATGGCCATGATGATAATAATAATAATAATAATAATAATAATAATAATAATAATAGGATTTAGCTATTAATTTAGACTATATTTCGCAATTTACAATTTGTTTAGGTTTTATAGCCTGCGCATGTATAATAATAATAATAATAATAATAATAATAATAATAATAATAGGAGGAGGAAGAAGACGAGCACAATTATTTTAAAGACTACCCTAAATTAATCTGTGTTTATTTTCTAATTTCACTGTTTACTCTGTTTACTGTTTACTCAGGCTGTTTAATATCGTACACATCGTTCGAGTCTTTTTCTTAGAAAGCTAGTAAAAACAGCTAGTTTATGGAGACCACTGTTCATTTTATTCCATTGTCTTTTCTGGGGTTTGGACTGTAATGTGAACCCATGGCATTTCTTTTCAAAGTGCAGATTCTACAAAACAGTTTCAGTATGTTGTAATTTTAAATGTATTAAAACATGTTAAACAATTTTTACATTTATATTTGATTCATATTACAGATTTTTGCATTTACAGTTACCACGTGCCAGTTTATATAATTAAAGGTACCAAAACACATCATTACAATGAAATCCTTCTTTTGTGTATCTAAAAAAAAAATTGCTGATCATTATGCAGAGACAGTAGTGTGGAGACAGAATACAGAAGACGATGGTCTCTCAGATGATGCCACCTACACTGAGCACTGATGTGAACCAGTTTGAGACATGCATTTGCTGCCTCAGTTCAAACTAAAGCTTCAGTTTATTGTGGATCTAAATGCTGTGTGTGTGTGTGTGTGTGTTCAAGTTCATTCAAACAAACCTTTCCATCTAATTTGCAAATATTAGGCCAGACTGAAGGACTGTGGCGACTAAAGTACAATGATGTTTTCAGCCAAGTGAGGTTAAATGTCCTTTCTTGTGAATTAATGTCCTATTTAACTGCATTTTCATTTAAATTATATAATTATGGCTAAAAAGCTTTTTTTTTGCATGCCTTTTTTTTTTACAGAGGGAATTAATGTTTACTTCTCACAGCGAGATAACATGCTTTTGCTTTCCACACTTTTAATTAGTTATCCATCAGTTTGGTCTTGAATGAAATGAGTGATAGCAGTTTTTCCCATATATAGATAGTGTTAAATGGGATTATGGGATATAGTTAATCATTTCATCAGTCGATCATCTCAACTCTTCACACACCAAGCATCTCCAGAGCACCAAGCAGACCTCTGTCACCATGGAGACATGGCTGTTCTTTAGCTCATATGAGGAGATTAAAAGTGGTCTGCCCATTACTGATACAAACCCAGAAATGAAAAAGCGATGATTGGCTTCTTTACTGTCCTGCTGTGGTAATACACTCTGTTTATGTCCGTGTGCGTGGACAGGTGAGCTCATCTCCATTCAGCCTGACGCAGTGCACTCAGCAGGGGATGGAGCTCTTACACTCCTCATCTCTACTCCTGTCTCTACAGAGCTGTTGTGCTAATCATTTAAACAGTGCAATCAAAGCAAATAATATGTTCCACCGGCAGAGAAGAAAGCAGGCAGGGTGATTATTAGTGTTTGTGAGGAACAGGCAGTGTGATGGAGCTGAAGGGGACTTTGATTTTTGTATTTTCTCCTGTATGCTGTTACTTCAGGTTCAGCATGTATTTCTTCTAAAATTGTGCATGTCATCACGTAAATTTAAAGTTTTTTATCCGGTCTAGACAGAGAGAGAAGGAAAACAGGGAAAAATCAGCAGAGATCCAAAGGAGACATCTAGTGCTTTGATATTTTATTATTTCATGTTAAAAAGAAACGCATTGTCTTAATCCTGTGCACTTTCAGTAAGAGTCGAAAAGGGGAAGAGGAGCCACCTTTAAACACAGATTCGTCTAAAAATGGGAGGTGGGGGTGGGGGGTCCCTCTGATAAGAGTAGCATCTAAAGAGCAGAGGTTTGCACTATAAATAGCATTCATCATTTTGGTACACATCTGGCTTCAGCCTGTGTTTATTAATTCTGTTGGGTAAATGTGAGAAATATAAGAAAATAGAGTAGAGATGAATCAGCTGTGTATATCCTTCTCTGTGCTTGTGTAAGTTAATAGAACCATTTGATGTCATACTGCATCAAATATCTTAAAAGGAACTTGTGTAAGAGTTCCTTACTTAAAATAACAAACAGCCAATACACCCTAGAACCGCAACAGCTAAGCTACTGTCTTTTATATCAAACAGCCCTAACAGTTTTATTTAACACACCAACTTTTTTTTATATGTACTCTAATGACATTAAAAGCACAAGTCAATAGAGAATTGAGTGGAAAACATTTCTTATCTTTTCTAAGGGAATGATATTAAGAACATATGGGTCAGTGAAACACTGAAATGGCAGAAAGAGCTATTACTGAAAAGTAGCAGCTTTGTTCCTTAAATCAATGCATTTGCTCTCACAATAGTGCATGTGCGTTTATTTCTGCCAGGCACTGACTGCAATAAAAGATAAAATGTCCTTGATGTAACTAACTTGTCCTGCATGTGATTTTCTAAAGAGGATGTGCTCGGTTTCTTCAGTAGCATAGTTGTGCAGGGCCGCAGATGTGTTGGAGTTCAGGTCACATAACTCCTACATGAGATTTCACCCCTCTCCTCCTCTCTCTGTTCTAAAACAAGCATGCAGAAAACTGAATCGCTCCCAGTTTAGTGCCAGGCTGTATCTTCAGGAAGGATACTAGCTCTCCCACTTGAAGTTCTAAAGTGTTGGAGAGAAATTGTAAGTTAAAAAAAAAACTTGGGAAATTGTAGGTTTGGTTGACGGATATAGTCACTCCAAGCCTCTTGTGAACACAGGATGTTGTAACATTTGTCTCGTTGGTTAAATGTTGATGGAGTACTGGGGCTTGGAGTGTATACCTACATGTACACCATCTATATAGGAATCTGGCTTATTATGCACTTATGTGAGTCTATAGATGACCGTTCAAGTATAGTATTTCTACACTAGTTATTTTTATGTCTATGCAAAAATACAGAACTGCTTGTGTATTTGTGGTGGGGGTTTTTTTTTCATGTATTCTCTGTGGTATGTTCTTCAAATGGTAGAATCCAAAGTGGTCATTTCCAGCCCTGTTTATTTGTCTAAATCTAATGGGTTGTTACAGCACTGACAGATTGTAGCTTAGAGTCTTTTAACCCATTTTTGGCATCAGTGCTCAAGCGGACATTTTAAACAGTAGTTATGATGAGATGGCACCATGATTACTCCATCGTTCATCACTGTAATGTGCATGTGGTAGGATGGGACAACAGAGCAGCTGGCAGAACAGATGTTCATCAAAGTGCTATCAACAGGCTGATTTTCAGTGTGGGTTTTCAATGTGCATACCTTTGCCTTAACAACTCAATATGCTCTGTATATGACTAAATTCGATTAAGATGTAGAAAGGAACATGGGGGTTTGTATAATAATTTTCATGCTTAGCTTCACTTGACAGAAAGCAGAGCTGTGCATTCTTTTGGATGTCTGTGCATTAATTAGGATTTTGATTTAGGATTCAGAAGTCTTTAGCAGAATCTAACTCCAGAGAAGTGCAGTCTTCTATCTCCTAGACTTCTGATGACCTCATCAGAAAGGAAGTCATCCTTGGTGTGGTTTGTCTTCAAACGCTGTCTGAGTTGCTGAGGCAGAGAAAAGCACAGCCACAGATCTCCAAAACGAACGCATCTCCTAGTGAGAACCCAGCACATTCCCATACTTTCTTCCTCCTGCCTTTTTCCCCACCCGCTCGCACTCACACTCTTTTTCTTTTTCTCTATCTGGCTCCTCTCTCTGGCTGGTTGAAAGTTGTCCTGCCTTTTATTTTCAGCAGTATTAATTTGGTGAAGTTTGCCAGCTCGGCAGTGGTGCACTCCTTTCTCTTGACGTTTTGCTGAAGTTTGTATGCCACTCGAGCCTGCCGTCTCCCTCACTAATGATAGCGGTGTTGAGTCTCTGGGGAGCGAGGGGCCGCCTCGCTGCTGCCACGCTCCCGCGCCTCCTGCGCTCGATATTTTGGGAGGCAGGAGGGGCCCTGTGAGGCACATCAGTCCCTGCTCATATCCTCTCCCTTCCTCTCTCTCTCTCTCTCTCTCTCTCTCTCGCTTGGTTTCTCCTTCCTTCTTTTTTGTTGTTGTTATACTTCTGATCACACATATATTCAGAGACTTGATTTTTCTCAGTCTCCGTCTCTTCCCATTTTTTTCTGCTTCTGATTTTATAGTGAAGGATGAGAGTTGAAAAATATGTGCATGGGGGACAAAAAATCCTTTTTATTAACTTATTCATTGTATATTAAATCAAGAGGTTTTTTTCCTTCTTCTCTTGGTTAAGCCAAATGAATGTTTAAAGAGGTAATTTACTGGGCCCTGGCAGGATTCACATTGTGTATTGCACAAACACAGCAACAAAAGGAAATTCAAATCCAGACAGTAACATGGCTGCATTGAGGAATCTCAGCGGGGGGGGGGGTCCAGATGAATTATACAACAATCTGTGTTCTCCCTCGTTTAATTTAAAGCTCACTTTTCAAGGCTATTTCCAGATTCAACATCACAAGAAAGGGTCTGCCCGTAGAGGTCAAGCTCATATTGACAAATATCAAGAGGGGAAAAAGAAGCGCAGCTAAAATGAAGAAATGAATAAGTATATGTGCGACTAAGCAAATACAGAGCAACAACACAATGAAGAAAAGGAATCAATACATATCGCACTGTGTTGCACTTAGGTATGAAAGTACACCTAAAACATTGGAGATTTTTCTATAGCACACCTTGAGTCTCTTCCTTTTTCTCCATCTGCTCCTAATTTCCAAAGTACAACCCTAGGATGAAAGGTGGTATATTAATCAGTTTTTCAGTACACATGTGTGCATTTTATATTGCACTAAACCTAAGCATATGGCATTCTGATGCCACCAAAAAAGTTCATTGCCTGTTAGCTCTTGATATTTTGGTGAAATGATGTAAAAGGCTTTATATCAGGCTCTGTAACTTCAGTCAGCATCACATCCAGGCTGCTCCAGTTTCCATACTGTGACATTTCTTCTCTCTCTCTCTCTCTCTCTCTCTCTCTCTCTCTCTCTCTCTCTCTCTCTGTGTCACTTTTAAGCCTTCATTCTGTTACACACATGTCAGTATGGCAGGTGATGACAGACTGAATCTTCCACACTGAATCTGCTCACCCTGAACACCTCACCTCTGATTTTTCTCACTTTTGATAGCTCCTCATCCCACACTCCCACAGCTTCCTCATCATCCTCACCTACATCTCCCACACCAATCACCAAAGCTCATCATGCCACACCCAGTTGGCAGGTGACGATCTCTAACCTCATTCTCTGCCTTGCGCCACTTATCCTTATAACGAAATGTTGACCTTCTGACCTTGTGAACAAGGAAGCAAAATTGCTCTTGTGTGGCAGTGGGGGAAGAGTGATAGTGGCTCCCAGATACTGACTGAAGAAACAGGATGTCTTCCTGGTTACTGTGTCAATCATAGCATCACAGGATCAGGGATGTTTTATTCTAAATCTAGTTATTTTTAATCCATATTGATGAATCTATATTTTGCCACAATGCAGTCAAGTGTCTGGTTAAAAAGTGTAGAACATGCAGCACAGCAGGATTAGGATCCTGCTCTCCACAGCAATTTGGTTTCATTTGTGTGCACATAAATCAACAGAGGAAACGAGCAAAACATTTTCATGAACTGTGGCGCTGGTGATTTAGTGCGCAAATGCTGCCAAAAATTGACTTGGAACCATATACTTCTACTGCATATTGGAGTTTCTTCATTAATAAATGACAAAAGACATGTTTTTCCTTATGTAACTTTTAACAAAATCTTCAAAGACATAAATTATGTCAATGTATTTATCTCAATAATTTTTTTTTTAAATCTATCATTTGATTTGCCTGAACTGAGCTCATAAAAAAATTGTGCCAATTCAAAAGAGGTGGGGCTGTTTTCATATAAATTAGTCCTAACTCTAAGCTTTATACCTTTTTGTACAACTTGTATAAAATATGTGAGGAAAAAAGGGGGAAAAAACCTTTTCTTATAGATTTAAGAAATTAGAGATTGCCTAGTTTGAAAGACTTTACATGAACTCAGTGTGTGTGTGTGTGTGTGTGTGTGTGTGTGTGCGTGTGTGCGTGCATGTGGTGCCTGCCTTGGAGCAGAATTATAAGTGAATATATGGATTGGAAACGTTGGGGAAAAGCCTTCTGATCAAAAAGCTCCACTGAAACAGCTTGACCTCTGTGTGGGAGTACACACACCTGTTCCTTTAGGCAGCTGAAGAAAGTAAGAGTGTGTGTGCGGGGGGGGGCTCTGATTTTACCAATCTATTTCTTCCTCTTTTCCATCTTTGGCTCATACATGAATAAAAAGCATTTGCTGATATTGACTGACAATTCCTCATGCGTAGTGTTTCTGTTTTATTGTACCGTCTCTATTGCACACCTTTTATATTCAGAGTGAGCCACTGAAAAGACTTGAGTTGCATGTTCTAGTGTTGTGCTGATTGCATTGGTAAACATATACATGGTTCTAGCAGCCCGAGCAGTGCTCACATTAAGATTAATGTAGTTGTGACAATGGATTCGTCTCTGCTCAGGCATGGCTTATGCAGTCATTACAGCATGATTGACAGGTCATTGTCTTGTGTGTGTATGCTCAGCAGGGTGTCCATAGGGAAGATAAGTAAGCTGTTTGTTCAAGCATACAACCCTGAAATCTTCGACAAATCCATGGGCTGTATTTTGTGACACATGCTAATTATCACTCAATCATCTGAGTGAGGTCGTATGTAGGCGATAGCATGTATCTCAAAGAAATTGCAGGTCAGGAAATAGATGCATAGGTTATGTTATAATTGTCAAACAATATTTAGTCTTTTCAAACATATTTATATAATATGTGAATATTTAAAATACCCTTGTATTGTTCTCTAGTCTTTTAGAAATATAATGACTTGGTAAATTAAATATAGATTATTTAATTATTTTCATAACAAATTTCATAAGAATAGTAGAATAATTATCAGTTCATCTCAGCTTAATATCATGAGCAGGTGGACTATCCAATATATTTTTTTTAACCTTACTGTCCTCGTACAGATATCTTTGCTTACAGATAAAATAGAAATTATCATAAGATTAAATGTTAAGCATCACACAGTCATATAATTGCCATTCAATTCACATACATATTTGTTTAATTGTTAGAGAAAAGCTCATAATAGTTGCATAAAAGATGCACTAAAAATGTGTGCATGTGAAGTGTGATTAGATGATTTATAATGAGCTGCTGGATCTTATCCATCATTTGACTGATGATTTCAGTAAATCTTGAGAGCTGTGATTAATAAATCTTTACATAATGATGATATCAGATGGAAGTGAAATATTTTGATCTGCATTTATAACCTATACTAAACTTCGTGTGCATGTACAAAACTGCCATATTTTTCTATTTCTCCTGTGAAGCATCCAGCAAATCTCAGTGCACCCACAGAGACACTGATTCACACATATCAAGTTTGATTGATGAGGAAATGGAGGGCAAATTGCATTGTCCATTCTGATGGATGGCATCATTTGGCTGTTGTGCTGATGATGTGTACCTAAGATTTGACCCTACTTGCTTTCCTTACCATTGATTTGCTTGAGCTTGTTCTATTGTCATTCTTTGGATCTAAAGCTTGTCAAGGGTTGTGTCTCTACCCATCAGCTAGTGCTCCTACAATTCATCTCTATCTGAGGGGCACTGGGTGTGACTATACAATGGATCTGCACTCATTCCCCCAGACACACTGTTCATTTCTGTTAAATACACTTCATTTCTCACCTGTGATCCCTACTGTACCATGCGTGTGTGTTACAGAAAGTGATATGAATATTCGTTGTTCCGAGGAATAAGGTTTGTTTTCAGTGTATTATCCCAATACCAATGTGTTGTGATTAGGTGACGATATATTTTAGGATTTCTGAATAATTCATAGCAGTACGAATGAAACAGAAATAATACTTATTTATTTATCACTGGTGCTGGTGTGTAGTGACAGGTGATGGTGAGCTGAGCTGATGGATGGAGCACAGTGTGCAGAGACATCCTGCTTTATGAGCCAATCTACATTTGAATATGGAGAGCAGCTGTAGTGTCAAATGTGCATATTTTGAATTATTTGACAATGCATTATAGTCAAAATTCGTTGTATAAAAAAGATGAGCAAGAACTCCCTGTGCAAAATTATGAAGTTCTGTTTATAAAATTTTTTGACTCTACTCCTGGGCTCATGTAGGTGAACACCTGACTTAGAAGAAGAAGATGAAGAAAAAACAAACAAACAAACAAAAAACAAACAAACAAACAAAAAAACTAAAACATTTATCCAGCAACGTCTTTAATTTGTTTCTTTTTCAGCAATAAACCATATTTAGAAAATGCATTTTGTAAGAATTAAACATTGAGAAAGAATAGAAACTTAATACCAAAGATTTCCAAAGATTCAAATATTTGATTCTAAAAGATTTTTAGTAGTATAATGAAATGTATGTATTTAGTAGGTTAATCCAAAATATAATATAAAGCATATACTATGTTCAAGGAGGTGGGGGTATAGCTACAATTAAATATGTATATTCTTTTAGTTCAGCAAAAGAGCTTAGCAAGCAATGTTATTTATAAATGTCATAAAATTGCTCTGCAATTTATACCCTTCAGCTAAAATATACCTCACTGTAGCAGGTGTCAAAGGTTCAAGATTCAAGATTCAGGGCTTTATTGTCACATACACATCATCACCACAAGTCAACATTGTGTGCAGTGAAATTCTTAACCTTCTCACTCCTCTATAAATAATAATAATAATAATAATAATAATAATAATAATAAGACGAAGAAGAAGGCAAAGAAGAAGAAGAAAATATGAATACGAATATATAAATACTGTCTGTCATAACATGACTACAGTTGCAAGTGTGGCTAAAAACAAACAAATGGCATTAAAAACTAAACAAAATAGTACATAGTTTGGGGGAAGCTTGGAGAATGGCAGTGATTGTCACTGGTGCCATCTTGGTCTACAAACATGTTAACTTTCAGAGTGTTAACTGCTACTGTTATTGATTCAAGATTATAAGATAATCTTAAATTTTATAAATATAAATGCTTAACACAACAAAAATCAATATTAATCCAAAGGAGGTCTGATTATGGTGTATAATGAAATTAATTATTTGCTAGGGGTGAATATGTGTTTAATAATTGTTTTTATGTTCATTATTTATGTTTTTAGGACCCTCATCAGTTCAGTTTTTTTTTTTTTTTTTTTACAAGCAATGGAATACATTGTGTCTATAAGCAATAGGTTATTGGACTGACTTTGTGAACACTTAATTTTATAAACAAACTGATATTCTATATGCATTTCTATTTAAATAATATCCATAAGTATCAATGCTCTTATGTGTACTTAATTCAAGAAAGTCTCCTCTCTCTCTCTCTCTCTCTCTCTCTCTCTCTCTCTCTCTCTCTCTCTCT
>JAOTRR010000059.1:14707942-14722661 GCA_028570945.1 Gogo arcuatus
CACACACACACACACACACACACACACACACACACACACACACACACACACCTGAGTGTAGAGATTTAGCAGAGCTCAACCAGCCGTGGCAGAGTACAAACTGCAGCCCTCCAGAGCCAAAGCTGCTACCTACACACACACACGCACACATACGGGACCTCACTCATAACCGGACCTACAGCAGGGTTCTTACCCTTTTGTTGTGAAAACATTTCAGACCTTTGCAAGTTTTTTTTTTTTGCTTTTTTTTAAAAAGCTCATTAAACTGTATCATGAAAAGAAAAAACTTCGATATGCATTAGAGAGGCATTGTTAATAGCTAAAGACATAGCTATTTTTTCCAATAGCTAGGAAAAAAAACTACCCATATGCATACTTTTTCCAAATTGTTTTCTGAATTTGGATTTTTTTTAGTTCTTAAAACGTACATCAATAAACTTTATCCAGAACTGGACAGGAATATCATGAGCAGCACTAAGAACTGTCCTCAGGATGGACAAGAAAACAAAAATATATATTACATGATATGTATCACAATATTTAGGTCTGTTAAAAAATTGTAAAAGAGCAAATCCACTTTAAATTTACTCAATAATTAATAGTACTCTAATTCTAAATTACACCTATGATAAAAAAATAATGAAATTGAATGCAGGTAAATGTCCTGAACATTTTATAATAGTGATACTAATGAGTTCTCCATCACTGTTAGGCACACAGCTGTTTTGTAAGAGAGGCCTGCGAATGTTGGGTTCTTTCTACACACACTAACCCCAGGTCAGGCTTCACAGGAGTTTCACTCACACCGGTTCTCTCCTCATTTCTCTCGCTCCCTCTCTCACACTTATCCATCAACGTCCCGTGGCTCAGCAGGACCAGCCCAGTCAAGCTGTTTTTCCAATCGCACTGCAATTAAATGGAAGTTTGTCGTTGTCTGGAGACAGACTGGGCTTCTCCAAACTATAAACCAGACCTGCCTCTCTACCTTTCAGAGCTCTTTTATCATCATCACCACCATCATCGGTGAGCTGTGGGTGACGTGCAGCAGGACGAAGGAGGGGAGATGGAGGAGTGGGTGGAGGGAGCCATCATACACAACAGATTTTCTTTTGCCCCTCTTTCGGTTTTGAACAAAAGATACAACACCACAATAAGATGATTTGTCATCTGCAGTTAACTCCTCCTCCTACTAAGCATCTGAGAATCCCTGTGGAATGATTGCAGTGACACACACACACACAGCACTATAAACTGTCTCTTGGATGTGTTTATTTATTCTTAATGGTCCCCACAAATCTCAATAGCAAAAGCAGTGTGAAAAGCAGCAATTCCCAACCTCTACTTCTCAGCAATGCCTTCATTGGCTTATTTATGTTTCTAGCCTGCAGTACTGAAACAGCTGAGAAGGCATTCATAGTCTAGCATTCTGTAGCGTGCATCCGGGATAAATGCTCTTCAGGGATCTCATTATAAAATAATAACAATAATTAATATTTGAATAGAGAGCAGAGTGCTGGGAACTGGCTTTCTGAGCACTGTGGCATGAGCAGCCTCTTCTTAAAGGAAAGTGGACTGCATGTTTGACGTGTGCTATATCTAAGTCTAGCTAGTATTCACTCCATGTGCGCTGTCCCAGGGCACAACTCACCTTGACATGGATGCGTTGACAGTGAGGGCAGTTGGGTAGGGGTGTCTAAAACCTCCTGTTGTGATTGGGTAAACCGGTTGACCTTGCCTGGGAAAAGAAGAAAGGGATGAAGGTAAAGCGGAGGATAAAAAAAAGAGGTGAAATAAAGCTACTCTCTCCATGCAGACTGCTTTATTCTCATTTGATCGTGACAAAAATCTAGGGGATTGCAGAGTGCCGATCAAAGGGAAGCAAACTCTGAACAATTTGAATTCCACAAATCTGATAGGAATAGCTAATTAAATTTCATAACCCTGTGCTTGGTGTCGATGGAGGCCTCTCTTCCCTGAGCTGGAACTAGGTGTTTTGTTGTGATAATTAAAGACGAAGCACCAGGCCCTTTAATGGAGCCATCACGCTAATTGAGGTCTACACATCCAAAGACAAACAATAATGAATGTAAATTTATACCAAAATAAAGTGCAGCAAATCAAAGGACCGTGGCTGTGCTTGGGGCCTCTCTCGGTATTTAGATCGCGGTGAGAAAACATTAAATTAACAGAGCTTAATTTGTAGCCTTTTGTCATATTAACAAGTGTTGACAAGAGTTACCAGGGGAAAGCCCCCATGTGGAATTGTGGGTAAAATATGGGCAATCACAGTTCATTACTCTAATCGGACAATACAGAGACATGCAAAATAACGTTTGACACAAAGAAACAACTTAGGGTTCAGGGGAGGAAGAAAGCCACAGTGCATTGATATGGGTCTCAGAGGTGTTTTACTTTAATGTATAAACTGCATAGAGGAAGAGAGCTTTAATCTGACCATGCACAAGTCTTAAACTGCTTTAACACCAAGGTACAAGGTACAGCAGTGGCAGAATGAGCCATGCCAGAGGAAGAGACACAGATTATGGAAATTATTAAGCTTTTCAATACTACACACTATGACTTCATTGCTGGGATTTAATAATGTTGATATGGAAAATCAGAACACACAAAAAAATTGAGGACATACAGACATAAAAAAAGGAATAAAATGGTGTGCTTACTGTGGTACTAACCATCCTAACGGATGGGGGATCTGGCCTACAGTGCCAGGAGACAGAGGGTAGTATGGAGATATATCTGGAGGATGTGGAGGCCTCGGGATTCCTGCAAGAACATTTCAGAGAAACAAAAGACACACATTGTCAAGATATTCATCTGTTTGTCCTGAGGTTAGAGCATTAAAATCATTCTTTGTACATAGTAATAACTGTACGCAGTAGATATCACTAAAAGGTGAGCACAGACAGAGAGAGAGAGAGAGAGAGAGAGAGAGAAAGGGAGGAGAAGAATAAGTGGTTGTGCTCACACAGCCTGCGATAGCACACGTTTTGATCAAAGCTTTTGGAGGCAGTCACAAAGTGCTGCGCCAAGAAAAACAAGAAGAAGAAACAGCAGTAAACTGTCACTGTTGTCTCTTGAGCCAGAGGGTTAATAATGTGTGATAATTGTGTTTTGGGAAATGCTCTGTGTGCTGACAGACTCATAATTTAGCATCAGATTTCAGGTCAAACCTCAGCTTTTCAGCCACTAGGTGGACCCTGCATATCTAATTCAGTGCAATCTCGCTGTCAAGGAATGGTCCTTGAAATGCTTCAACATGAAGAACCTCTTAACACGTTAATTCTAATTCAGAGGACTGAGGTGTTTCAGCTTTAGGACCTAGATGAGAACATGATCCTATAGAATTGCAGAAAATGTACAAGTGATCTTATTTAATCAATTACATCTAAACAATACGTGCCTAGGAATTATATCCAAAAACATGGCAAGCGTTTCAATGTCACATAAACTAATGCTTACTAATGGAGCCTTCATGGCACTTCCATCTTTCGAGGATGTGGCAATGAATGAAGCTGATTTGTCAAAAACCATTAAATACGTAAATAACAATAATTTCAAAATGTGTTAGAGACGAAGGTTAACTTCTATGAGGCTAAGACGAAGGAAAGCACACAGATGTAGTACTACAGCACACATGCAAGTTCAGGAAAGGGTCTTAATACAGCTTGTTAATTAATAAAACCCTAAACTCAATTAAGCAGCTCTATTAAATGTTACATGGTACATTAAACAGCATCTACATCCTTATTGGCGCTGTGATGAGGATCATCAAGAGAGCAAACCGTTACCCCAAAACACAGCAGAACATGTTGGCTATGGACACATAATGTGTGAGCTTTGAAAAATCAGTGGTGGTGTTGAAGTTTATTACAGAAGCCAGTACTTTTTGGGAATATTCAGAAATGGCTAAACTTGTTTTTAAAATGTTTTTAAATCAAAATCAAATTGTGCACAACTGTTTGCTCAGTTCAGAAGAAAGAGCTGTGCCTTCACAGTTTAAGAACATATAAGTGTAGAAGGAGTACTACAACCCCAGCCCTCTCTCTGACCCGTAAGGTAAGAGAGGTAAGTCTAGCCCATGCTCCTATCTTTCTGTAAGCATGCATAATGAGAAGAATACCAACCAGCATTATGTTTAATATACAGTTCTTTGACTTTTGGCCTGCACTAGTTCCTTAAGGTTGATGTTAATATGCATTAGAGGTGGGTTTTGGTTTACTTGTGTCATCACTGCAATGGATTGGATGTGTATTTGTGTGTGTGTGTGTGCTCGCCTGTTTTCCTACCTGTTTTGGGGTCCACATCTGTCTGTAGGTGTGGAGGAGGGTTCCCTGGCGTGAAGTGTTCATTGCTGTAGGTGATCAGAGGTGTAAGCGGGTGCACATGGTGAGGGTGCTGTACCACCGGGACCTTATTAGACTATACAGACAGAAAGAAGAAAAGAGAACAGAACAAAGTGTTCAGGTGTTTTTAATATGTATAACAATTATAATTTCAATACAAGTCTGTCAAGAACCAACTAAATGCTAGGATATCAAATCAAGCATGCTGACTCCACTCCAGCCACAAGCGTGTGTTCAACAGAGCGTGGTCTGAAATGAAAAACACTTGTGCAGAGGTGCTGGATATTGAAACAGACATTTGACACCGAAAAAAGCCCCCATGGCTGCCGGTTACACTATCCACCCCTCTCACCCACGGCTTTGCCCAAAGCCATCATCACAAGCACAAACAGGGAAACCACCTAATAAACAAAATGGCAGGCAATCCAAACACACTCCAACAGCAGCCCGCAAGTCTCCTACTTATCTCGCTCTCCCTCTCAGCTCCCCCTTTTCCTGTGGCTCCTACTCAGAGCTCGCCACACATCCCTGTCTCCCTCCTCCTCCCTCCTGTTCCTCCAGGCTCTGGTTTTTGGGGAGGGCTTGTTTTATAAAATACTGGGAGGGGAGGTCGAGAAAATCCATTTCTGCGTTGTGGCCAAATTGGTTTTAGCTATGTAATCTGCTCTTTGTGCTCCTAAGTGGCACAGGCCCCATTTTCAATTACCCAAGATTACAGTTGAGCAGAGGGGTGCTGAAGCATAGCCTGGCATTAGCGGATTCCCAGCACACTCTACCTAACCAGATTATGGCTCCGCTGTAGATTAGACAGGCCCCACCACAGCCTGCACGCGAATTACAGTCTGCCTACATTTCGCCAACAATCCTTTTATTGGTCTTCAAGACAGCGTGGTGGAGCTAAGCTCTGATGAGGAGCAAGAGGTGATTCAGTAACTATGAAGTCTGTTCTGCTCACCTGCCCTAGTTAGGCATGGAAGGGCATGTAATAACTTGTCATTTTCTCCTCTTATGACACGACAAGTCAAATCTGGCCCCCAGTGAGATGCTGTGGGGGATGACGATGTGGGGGATGATGATGTGGGTTGTCACAAAGTAGTTAAAACGCACATGAAACAATGACTGTGACCGCTTGTACAGGCTTTTTGAAAGCAGACACAAGCCATCCTTTTGTTCGGGCTAATCTCTTGGAGTCACTCCCCCCGCATTTAGCCAAGGAGAGACCTTGCATGTCGAAGGTTGACTACAGCTTGGGTCTGAGTGGTTAAAGCATTCAGCTAGGGCCCCCTCAGCTAGGGAAAGAGCGAGAGAGAGAGAGAAAGAGAGAGGGGCCACATGGAGAACTGGGGGGTGTTCCACTCCACCATATTCCCAATGAAAGATTAATGAACTGAGCAGAGCTGCTGGGAGAAAGAAAAGGGCTCTGGGGACTCATTCAGGGTCCTGAGCACAGCCATGGCTGGGAGAGAGAGTTAGTGAAGGAAAGACCAGAGAAAGAAAAAAAATGAGTGGTAGGAACGGAGAGGCAACTTGTTAAATTTGGAAATAGAAGGTCTGGGAGGATTTTATTATTTTTATTATTATTATTGTTATTATTACTATCCCATAATTAGAAAAAGAGATGTGGTGATGACAGCTGCCAAACACAGCTGATGAGTTTGCCATTGAGGCAGCAATGCCCTGGTCCACCCGTCTCCCCCATAACCTCCCCCTCCATAATGATGTGAAAGAATGTTGTCAATTCTCCCTGTGCTGAAAGGCTTTAGTAGCCATTTAAATGAGTTCTTTTGTCCAAGGCTCTCCATTGAGAGACAGTTCCAAATGGCCATCCACTGCGGCCACATTCACCCGGAGACAAGCCAAATGATTTACATCACAGTCAGTGCGGGCCTAACAGGCGCCCTTTCAAACGCCCCACGTTTAATAGGGGACATTCCGTTTATCTGGAGCGCTGGCTACAGTTATACTCTCGCCACACAATAGCATGGCCCTGAAAACACTACCGGGACAGAGGAGAGCTGAGAACTGGAAGTACACCTCTAAAAAATGCAAAGCCCAAATAGCTCCTGTTTGACATTAAGTAGGGCAAGATTTAAGATTTGACTTCAATTTATGCATAACTAATACATGCATATAAATAAATCTTAAAACATTTATTTAATGAAATATAACGCTTTACATTTTTACTCATTAACATCTATTCCTAACATCAATGCCTTCACACACACGCACACAAAAATAACAAGGCAGGTGGATAAATCAGTTCTCTCATATTATACAATCAGATCCTTCAAACATTCTCATCCCAGAGGACTATTCAACTCCATTAAATCCTCAGTCTTTAGAAAAGCCCCACTTTAAACTTGGCATATTGACCCCTTCTGCTATTATACGATGGCTTCACACTGTTCCTCCAGACATGGCTAATTGTCTCTAGCAGTTGTAGGGAGCGAAGAAGACCACCTACACACACAGCACACAAACACCACAACAGCTTTCTCACAATCCTACTTCAGGATTGAGGCACATACTAATGTTTGTGTGTGAACAAAAAAGAAATATGGAGGCGTCTTATTTATATCATCTGCAAAGTAACGTTGTGTTTAAGCACTTGTGAGTACCTCCCACAACTAGCGTCACCGACAGCGGAGAAAAAAATCATTAAAATGTTAAATGTTAATGAAATGAAACCAAATGAAATAAGTTGCTTTTAGGATCGATATTTATCAGACATTGTTTTTGGCACCTGCATAAGAAAGTGTAAGTGTGTTTGGAGCTTCGCTGCTCATTCTTCCCAACATAATGTGAATGACAGTTCATGCTTGGGGTCGTGACCCCTAGCGGTGGTCCTACAAAAGGCCCGGCTGTTTTGAATGGAAAGTGTGGAGAGCTTTCACTGCCAGAGGACAAATAACAGATCTGATATCAGATACTATTCTGGTCAAATAACTGTTAATATTGTTAAAAATCAACATGATATCTTGCAGAGTAGTGGATTAGACATGGTGCAGATGTCAAAAGCAGAGGGATGAGGGACAGAGATGTGGACAAAGCAAGACAAGCTGTTTGCGCTGCATTTCCACTCAGTGGCACCTTGCACAGCAATTTAAAGCCTAAATGTGAAGGTGGTGACCCTGTGGTCCCCCGGGGACCCGGGAGCTTCTCCCTGTTTTATGTCATGATCTGATGAGTTGTCAGTAGGGCCTGCGGGCCCTAATGAGCTGTGGTGAGGTTGCGGGTTGGGTTGGGGTGGGGGGGCTGACAGCGCTGTGATGGATAGGGGACTCTCAGGCCTGCAAATTCCAGAGCTAGCAGGAAACGCTGCCAGAGACTTGAACTGAAGGAGTGAACGTGCCAGTGGCTCGCATCCAAGCACACAGACGGACACGATGCAGAAAACACATTCACATACATGCCGAGTATGCGCACGAGAGCCACATGTACTCTCAACCATAACAGATTGGGAGTATGAGAAATGTGTTAAGAACAGGATATGGAATCAGTTATCAAACTGCAATTCCTAAAGTTTGCAAGCAGTCACATGGCTTTTTGGGTCAAAGACCAGACAGAACATACAAGGCGTTTTTAAAACAGGGCCTCAATGTCTGTTGACAATTGCACAGTTATGGTAAAAATGGTAAAATGTTATCAGTTGTTAAAGTTGGCTCTTTATTAATATTTATGTTAATATGTCTTGGGATTAGTTTCTTCTAATTTCTCCAAGCTAGATTTTACAAATAATATCATGGTACATGTACACAAGTTTTAGTTTCTTTGAAATATGGAGTCTGTAATAAAAAAAAAGGCATGCACTCGATTCAAGATTAATTAAAATTACAATCGTATGAATATGGAAATTTGCAATGAACATTTGATAGCTGCACAGATACATTAACTTTAATAATTATTACTGAGGGAGAATTTTATTTCATTTGTTAATGAATAAATATAATTATAAATATAAAACATACAATAATCAATCCATTTGTATCATGATAGCCAGATTTTTGTGAATTTATCTTACACAACTCAATAAACACAATGGTACATGTACCCTAGGATTAAAAAACATTCTGTTCCTTCCTCATGTCTCTCTCGCTCTCGCTCTCTCGCTCGCTCTCTTGCTCACACACACACACATGCAGATATATACATACAGATGCACAGAGGCATCCCTCAAAAAAAGGTCTAAATGATGCTAAAATAAATACTAAACCTCCAGAAGGATGAGTACTCACCCAGGCAGTGAGAGTGAGTGGCCAGCAGTGGGCCTGTTGGAGCAGAGAGAGGCTGGAGGGCAGCGCTGCTCTCTTCCCAGCCCCTTCATCCAGCCCCAACGCCAGGCCTTCCCTCAGGTTCATAACCACGGCCCCCTCCCCTCTACAACTCTGCTCTGTTGCTACAGCCAGCAACAAACTGCACGCCTCCTTTTTTTCCCCCTTTTTTTCTTTTTCAGCCCTGTTTTCTGCCCCAGAACTCCTTTTGTGTTTAAGCGTACGCATGTGTGTCCCTCACCAAAAAGGCAACTTCACCAATGCGCTATATTGCCAGTGATGATATTAAGCATTGAGGTGGGTGGGAAGCGGGTGTCAGGATGCCTGGTCAGGCCCGTACTCCTCAGCCTCGTCACGCATCTCTCTCCATCTTTACACGGCTCAGCTCAACTCAGCCCATTCCTCTTTAACGGCCAGCCTGGCTCGCTCCTCAAGCTAACTTTCAAATGGTTAACAAAAAAAGAAAAAAGAAAAGATCATATGAAAGCATGGGAGCAAAAAGTAAAAGCCTGTGTGAGTTTATGCCACTGTAGAGAAATCTTCCCACAAGCAAAAAAAACTTCTAAAAAAAAAAAAAAAAAACAACCCTACAAATTGCTAAAAAAATTGAACTTCTTACTTTGTGTGTGTGTGTGTGTGTGTGTGTGTGTGTGTCTGCGTGTAAGCGGTATGTGTTTGTGTGTGTAAGCGGTATGTGTTTGTGTGTGGGCTCTAAACTGCCTCCAGGATGCCCAAATACCAGCAGCTTGAAAAGCCTCGGCTACAACAAGTGAGCTAGGCGAGCGAAGGAGACAAAGAAAGAGAGAGAGAGAGAGAGAGAAAAAAAAGCAAGAGAAAAGAAGACAACAACATCCACAAGGAGAGGGCAAGATCGGCAAAGTGTGGCACATAGTCACTTAACGCTATAATTCTGACACTCTGTGTGTGTGTGTGTGTGTGTGTGTGTGTGTGTGTGTGTCGAGGGGGGCAGAGCAGAGAAAGGTATTTGTCTCCACTTTGACACAGATGTGGCTTCTTGCTTCTCCCTCCTTTATAAACGGGAAGAAGAGAATAAAGAAGATCCTGTGCTTAACTCCTGCTGACCTCTCTAAATCTAAAAGCTGAATACACAAGGCCATGGCCTCAAGTGCACCGACCACATTTCCCCCTTTATGACACTCGCTTGAAACTTCATTGTGCTGGAATAATTCCTGTAAATCTGCAGCGGCTGCAGTGTGCACTTTCTCCATGCCGGACCGTGACCATGGCTCCACAACCGCAGCACACGCTGACCAGCGTTTCCACATCCTCACACCACTGCGTCACACCTTATTCCCTTCCCATGCTTTTTTAAAATCTAAAAAAGTGGAAATATCTGCAGACATATTTATTCAAGAAATTTATATGAAACAATTACTACAACAACAACAACAACAATAATAATAATAATAAATTACATTTAAAAATGTAAAAATCCCAATCGGATCGATCATTTTAATATTACTTTTAATATTTGAAACTGATGCCATGGATATATATAAAGAGGAGAAAATATACTTCAATTGAAAGACAGCACAAACATATTTTAAGCTCTACTAAAATTTGCTCTTTTGTCTCACTTGCTGTCCAGCTCTCGGCTGGCGTTTGGTGGCCGTCCTGAGGCCTTTAATGCCCGAGTCCTGGGAAAGTCTCATAGACGCTGCACACAAAAGCAGTAGGCTGCAGTGTGACAAGTGAAAGAACGGCAGCAGTGTGGCAGCTAATTGCCTTCAATTCTTTTCTCCATTCAGCCGTCCGACACTCGCACACACACCTTCATCATCCTCGCCGTTTCTACAACAAACTGGCAGCCTGACCACTACTGACCATCAGCCTGCAATCACCCAGCACTTTTACACACTGACAATGATTACAAATAATATCTTTTGTAAATAATAACAATAATAATAATAATAATAATAATAATTGCAACTCGAAAAAAAAATATCCCAGGATTTACAGCATGCAGAAATACTCAATTAACAAGAGTTGTAGAATATTCATAATACAACACTAATAATAATAATAATAATAATAATAATGATAATAATAATAATAATGATAATAATAATGATAATGATAATAATAATAATAATAATAGGAAGAAGAAGAAACATTTAACATTTATTTTCATAAACCCAATTTTCCTTATACATTTGTATATAATTTTAATTTATTCAAAATAATATAAACATATTTTCACACTTTTTAATAATTTTAGAAATATAATAATGAAATGTTTTATAAAATTCATAATCATTCCCAGTAATTCTATAATTAATTTTAGTATGTAATTCAACACAACAAAAATAAACATTATTTCAGATGTAACATATTATATACTATTTCGTATATAATAATTTATTATTTCCACTATAGCTCTTAAAATATTACATCTATTACAAATTGAATGCAATAAAATTGTTGATAATATATCTGCAAATAATAACTGAAATATAAGTGATGATAAATGTATTAAAACATAATTGGAAAAACCTATTTGTTTAAAACATATAAAACATTTGTTTTTGTTTGGTTTTTTTTCATTTGTTTCTGAAAAGATTTAATATCTTCAAATATTTTAGCATCATTCTTGTCTTTATAAAAAGCTGGATGAATGCGCCTGACAGGACAATCAAACAGAGCAGCCGTTCATTATAGAATATTGTCAAGCTGTCACTATCAACTAAAGTGA
This sequence comes from Gogo arcuatus, assembly GCA_028570945.1. Lineage (NCBI taxonomy): Eukaryota > Metazoa > Chordata > Actinopteri > Siluriformes > Anchariidae > Gogo > Gogo arcuatus. The sequence continues at coordinate 14,719,291 of JAOTRR010000059.1, forward strand.
TATAAATGGCTAAATATAAATGACAACGAAAGCGAGGAAAATAACTGGCAGGCGGAAAAATGGGAAAATTGATCAAATGAAAGGAATAATTTAGAAAAAGTAGAAAAATATGTTTAAAAATAAAGTCTTACCATTTAAAAAAGCTTTATATGGGATGGGGTCCTGATGCTGCTTGGTTCCTGGTTAAAACAAGCATGCTGACACTCGCCCGAGCACTCTGACTACAACACGCACCTCACCATGTCATCTGCTAATCCACTGGAGGGCAGCACCTCATCTGCAGCAGCCCGGCAGCCCTGATCTCCTCCGTCCGATAACACAACACACTCCGATATACAGCATTCCCATTCGCCCGGCCGCATCCTGAAGCCGTTACAGAGTGGGAACCTGCACCTTCAGCCCCGGAGCTACACTCAGTTCCCGGCTCACGCTACTGAACCTGTTCCCTCGCTCCCTCACTCGCTCTCTGGGACAGCAGAAGATTCCTCTCTCTCTTCCCCTCGCTCATCTTCATATCTCCTTTAATAAGCTCTTTTTTGTCCATCTCTCTTTTTCTGCCATGTTGAAAGAACAACAACAAAAAAAGGCAGAGGAAAAGAGAAAGGGGCTCTCCTGCTTTCTGCAGCTCGCCGAACATAACCGTACTCGAGCCTCTTCTATAGGAGTTGCCCTAACTTGGCTAAACTCAAGCAGCAGGGTGTCCCTCGTCATGTCATTAATCCCTAACGCCACGCTCCATTCACAGCGGCAGGAAAAATAAAACACAAAAGCAGGGAATAAAGGGGTGCAGAAAAAGTCAGAGCGAGTAATCCGATGCGACTCGGAGCGGCTGGATGCGGACACTTCGCCACATCGCCCCGCGCTCCCGCTCGCCTCACCATGCACAAAGTTTGATGTAGGGACACAAGCCATCAGAAACGGATAAAAAAGACAAACTGACATTTATCAACAAAAGAGTTCTGCACATGGAAGCTACGCTTTTCAACTTGCAAGCGAGCCCCAGTAATCTTTAAAGACAACATGGCAAAAAAAAAGCACTGAACCATAAAGTCAAACTGCTAAAACAGCCCGAAATCAACAGCAATACATGCTAAAAAACTGACAACTAAACCGAGCTGTGATGATTTCTGGAAGATGAGCAATAGTAAAATTAAGCACGGCCGACTGATGGCTGGAAGTGAGGAAGCCCACTCTTAAAGCCGTGATCCGACCAAACGCCGTGCCACCGCTGTGAGCCTTTTAACCATAGCAGAAAAAAACTCACCATTGATCTTCAAATGGCGATAATTGAAAAGATCAAAAAGATTAAACAAAAACCGAGAATGTGCTGACTTACCATGTTACGTTCCTTTTTTTGTTGAAACTTTTCGTTTAAGGAAAAAAAAAAGGAAAATATTTGCTCAAAGATGCAGCATCGGAGGTGTCAAATTTTCGCAGTGGTCTCTTGATCGTATTACTTCCGCAGCCCTGCCTTCCAATGCGTCTGAACTTTTTCTCTTTCTCTTTTATTTCGTTTGTGCTACCTAGCCTTTTTTTGTTTAAGACTTTAAAAGCTTTCAGCTCAGTAAACCAGCACAAATTATCTTGCCGCCTTGCGCAGCTCTGATGCTTTGGCCGCTAACTTTGGAAGGCCCTTTACTACTGCATCAAAATTAGCATTGTCAAAGCAGTTAATGAATATTAATATTGTATTTGTCATTGGAGCTGGCCCGTTGCTGAACTCCAAGTCATCCATCAGGGACAAGATTAAGCACACAATTATTTCTGACTGACAGGGACTAAATCTGCCTGATTTTTTTTTCTTCTTTCAAGAATTTAAAGAAAAAGACTATGATTTTTAGGCACCACTCAGAAGATAATAAACCTGTTTAATAGACTTTTATTGAGTCAACATTTTATTTTGTGCATGAAGGAGAATATAGGCAGAACAAAAATACAAAATACTGTTCTATAATTCTGGGTATTTTTGATAAGCGCATAAAAACAGTTTGAACACATTCCTAACACATCTAAAATTAGATTCTGTGTAACCTTAAAGGGCTGCAATTTAATTTCAGAGACGATATTTTTTAAACATTACAAATGACTCCATTCAGGGGAAATCAGCGAGCAAATCATGCTATGAACATGAAAGAATCGGATGAACCGCTTGATAAATGGTTATGAAATAATTATGAAAAAGGATGGAGCATTAATCTCAAACGGCAGGCCTGATTCTTCTCTTCTGGTGTGTTTCATTGTGATCGTCCAGGACCACACAGACTGCACTAAACCCAACCACACACACTTTCCTCATCCCGACCACAAGCCCAAGCTCACACACACTACACACACTACCGCACACGCAGCTAATAACACAAATTTATAATCAGTTCAAATAAATATCACTAAAAACCCCACAAAAAGCCCTCATAATTGAAATGGAGCTCAAAATAGATTTTGTGAGCATTCTACAATAAACTACTTCATCAAGAACATCTTACCTTGGACAGTGCCTTAGATAAATTAGCCAAGTAATGTGCCATTTAATCCAGCTCAATTTTTCTTGTACGCTCCATCAGTAACAAGAAACGCGTGCAGCCGAAACACACACAGCAACACACAAATATTACAGCTGTGTTTCTGACATTAGAATAAGACCAAGATTAAGTAAGTTTAAGATCAGCAAATGAAGTCTACACTCAAGTCTTTCTGGACTTCAACACAAGTCTTCTGGCGGCTTTCGCCCACATCATCAGAAGCCCAATCAAAAAAATCCTCTTTCTAAAATCTGAATATTTTTTTTCCGTCTTTACTCTGAAAAATAGGCGAATAAACAGTGGAATGAAAAGGCGCAGACGGGGGGCTGAGAAATGACAGATGCGACGGCTCTAATGCTATCGGAGCGGTGAATCGGTACGGGCACGGGTCAAGCTGTGGCTTCACCTTAGAGCTCCGTGCTCCTGCTGACCACCCCGTCGCTCCCCTAATGCCATTAGCACCCTCAGATGAACACACTAAATTGGGCTTTTGTTCTGGTGGAGCTGCTACGAGGCCGCCGGCTCAGGTTTACCAATACAACCACCAAAAACCAGAAAAGCAGCTTAGGAGCTGCTTTCACGTCTTCTGTGTTGTTTTCTTTTACATTTGAACACTGTCGATCCTGAGAGCTACGCATTCAGGAGCTTTTTTGTCCTGTTTTGAATTTAAATCTGAAAATAATTTGGAATTTCAAATTAGGAAAAAGCGCAAAATGTGCCTTATTTAATGTTAAAAAATTGGAAATGTTTAAATATATGAGGAAATTTACAGAAATGTTGTTAATATTGTATAATTCAATGGTACAGACCCACAACATACAGATTTGTAAAAAAGAGACTGTAATATTCCTT
>JAOTRR010000059.1:14732031-14742741 GCA_028570945.1 Gogo arcuatus
TGAAAAATACGAGTGGCGTATTTCCCAGTAAAACACTCGTGTCTATATAATAAATAAATAATTATTTGGTTATATCCATTGTTACAATAACAAGCAACTCATTTAAGCTTAAAATATATTTTTGTATGACAAAATGTTATTAAATTCATTTATGTAAATGTTTTTCAAATGCAGCAGTACCATTTCTCTGTTAGCTGTGTGTGTGTGTGTGTGTGTGTGTGTGTGTGTGTGTGTGTGTGTAGTGTATAGTTTACTAGGAGTTTTTTTTGTCTGGGGGTAGAAAACGTTGGAACCTGTGCTCTCTTGTTCTGATCCACTGTAAGTGAGGAATGTGAGTCATTTGCAAGTCTTAACTAATAAAGCCTCATGTCTCTGCGCTCAGAGAGAGGAGTTGTAGGAAATGTAGGAAATATGTGCTACGTGAGCACACACACACATACGCAAACACACACACACATGCTCTAAGATGGCCAAACGAAGTGGCAAACGCAGCTTGCTAGGCTCCAGACCCTGCAGTTTGTTTAGAAACACTTGAGTTGACGACGCCCGAAGGGTGCAATTAAGGCCAATTACAGGCTGTGGTTTTTATTAAGAGCTACAAGCTGGCCAGGCCAGTACACAGTGTGTACAGAGGAAGCATTCAGATCTCTCTCACTCACAAACACACAAACACAAATATCAACAATATTGTATTGTGTAACAATACAATACTATATCAAAAAAAAAAAGCCAAGCTAAGAACCTTTCACATTTTCAAAACTTGGGTCAATAGGTCAATGACCCGACATGCTCCAATGATGTTATAATCAGGATCAGTAGGAGAGCTGAGTGATACAGAGAGAGAGAGAGAGAGAGAGAGAGAGAGAGAGAGAGAGAGAGAGAGAGAGGTCACAAGCTGTTGAAATCTGCCACCGTGAGCAGAAGAATAGAGTGCTGTGGGAATAGACAGTACAATTCTAAGCCATTAAAACAACAAAAAAAATATTCACATATTCAGTGATTATCTCACATTCAATAGCAATTCATCATTATTCATAGCAAAAGAGAAGAAAACACAAGAAAATATCAAAAGCCTGGCCCAGGCTTTTGATGAAAATAGCAGGGGCAGATGTCACAAAGCATTTTGGGGCTTCGGTCATGTGACCCCATGCTGGGCTTACTCGGAATCATGAAAAGTGAGCTACAGCTGTGACGGAACAAAACACAAGCACATCCTACTGCATTCATCAAGGCATCACAAAAATCAGCTCTGAATCAATCAGCCGTTCACACGGCGAGGGAAGTGCTTTCCTCTTTGTGTTCCTGTTATTGGGCTGTTTACTGATCGTTATCATCCCCCTCTCCTCAACGTCGTGCTTGGACACGTTTCAAAAAGCCATGCATCTTTTTTTTCTATTTCTGTAAGGAACCCCAGTCCTTAATGGCTTTCAAAACAGGAAGCACAACAATAAAACTGAAAAGTGAGAATGCTCACTGTAGACATCCTCTCATTTTGGAGCACGCGCCTCTCTCTCTCTCTCTCTCTCTCTCTCTCTCTCTCTCTCTCTCACGCATGCACAGATGCTCATACACATGCACACAGATAGATTGACCTTCATACATTTTACACCCTGTCTGGAGTGGATCCTTTATGGGATGCAGATACACTAGAGAGAAACTAAACCCCTGTCCTTGGCAGCCAATTGCTACATGTCCAACATGTTTAATAAGTTAACTAGAGTAGTGTCAAGCAGCATATCAAAGAGTTTCCAGAATTTTGTATAAGACTATTCGTGATCATCATCAATATAATCTCAATAAATTAGAACACTATTAGATGTCTTTAACTCTCACTATTAGAGTTTGAATATTGCATTGTATTAGTCAAAATATTTGAACTCCTGCTATTACGCCAAAGTGTTTTGTAGCTGTCAGCAAATTTCACTCCTAAAATGTGTTCTGATTTATTACTGTGCATCTTCTCTTAGCAAATTTATTTTAAGGGAAAGTGCTTGTTTTAAAGTAGGTGCTCTAGATGCAATTGTACAGCTCCTTCCACAAAGGCTCTACTCAAGAATATCCTGGCAAATTTGGATGTGTGAAGTCCATACAGCTGAATCTAAATGGGCTACCAAAGGCCATACAGTTAAGCACTTGCTTAGCACAAGCCTGAATATAGAAAATCTTTCTCTTATTTTTGATGCTTAGTTTGCACTTAAGTCGTCAACTGTGTGCAAACTGCGTAAGATCTAATAAAGGAAATCAAGGTGTAAATCTCAATAGAGCTGTAAGTTTCGCTGCCATCAAAGCCAGTGTACAACCACGCAGCGATGCTCAAGGCATGTATGCATCAGAAAGTCAGATGAACTTTGTCCACGTTCCTCTGATGCGTTATTACAGAACTTCTCTGAGCTCAAACCTGTACACATCTCAGCAAAGCCAAACCCCATCCAGGAGTCTCAACACGACAGGAAAAGTGCTTTTTTGCTTCCTGACTCAAAGAGCTTGGAGAGACAGGTACACAACCTTCTGCACAGTTGGATAAAACAAATCCTAACAGCACAGCTACACCTGACCAAAGAACTCCTTTTCTTCTCAGAATCCTCAAATGGACTGCGTTGTCTCTTGGCACCCTGAACCTATCCATCAATTCAGTCTAAAAACAGTACATACCCCTTCCTTCGCAAGTCTGAGCACGCCCGCCCCCATTGATTTCTCCCAGTCGAGGCCTTTTCCCTGTGCGGTGCATTTCCACAGCAGTGTCATCTTTTCCACTGGTCCTCTTTTAACTGACTTTTACTCCAGTGGCGGAATGTACAAACGGCGAAGGAGGATGGGAAGAAAGAGAGAAAAACTGATACATGCGCTACAAAGTTTTGTCTATTGATTTCTTTTTGATGCACGGCCGAAAAAAACGAGCGGGAGTTCAAAGCTGAGAAGGTCCTTTTTGATCATGGCTACAGTAGCGCTGGTGGTTGTAGACCAGGAAGCAGTGCTGTTAGACTGAGAGTGTTTGTGTGGATTTCTTTGTTCTGGTCGTGATGTGGTTGTGAACCAATCTGATGCACCACAGCGTTTACACATGCACAAATCAGTACCTGCCATGACTAAGTATCTACTCTACTGTAGCACAGAGAGATACAGACTGCGCTTGTGTTCATGTAAATAACGCTAGAATGCTTGATGGGGGAGAGTGAATAAAACAACATGCAGATAAATTGATCAAAGTCAGCATACAAGTGTGGGAGGAGAGAAAAACAGCGCTGGAAAATGGACAGAAAAAAGGGTAAGAGTTTGGATGCAGAAGAGCATCACTCCAGACCGTGTCCGATCCTGTGATCTGGCGTCGGTGAGTGTGTATGCCCTGTGTGAAGGTGTGATGAGCCCTCGGCCCAGGCTCTCTGTGATGTGCTGCGCTGTCCACTGGGGGCTACAATTAGACCATCAAACTCATTGCAGCCGGGAAGCAGCGCACATCTCCAGAGCCTCTCGCTCCAAAGAGACGGCCAACTTGTAAGACTGGGGGAGGTAAGCTTTGATGTGCCACACACAGCAGAAGCCTCCCTTTTTGCTCATATTAATGGTGAGGAGATATAACAATTAAAAGGGAAAAGCAGCAGGCAGGCAGGCAGGCGGGTGGGCAGCAGGACTACTCGTGCACAACTAGCATTAGCATAAAGGACCTGCAGCAGGCACGGAGGTCATAAATGGAGTTCTGGAAGAGCCATTGCAAGCCACTTGAGATGCATTACTACCAGTTTAGAGGATACACAAAGGACGAGGGAGTTCAAACCTCAACAGTGAAATAAGAAGATTTTCACCATCGTAAAGTCTGTCATAGATTTAACAATGTGATAGGTTATTTTTAATTAGTTTTTAATTAGTTCTATTGCTCCATGTTCAGTCACTTAACACATGCTTAATAGATACCCTAGTCATAGAGCTATCTAATAATCTTAGAGATGTTTCGTTCCTTGTCAGAGCAGAGAGCACACAGTCTAAGGTTTAAATATAATGTAAATTCTGCTTAATCTCATAATCCAGATACCGTGCCTTTGTAAACAGTGGTATTTTAATTAAGATCTACTTTCTTGGAAGGAGTGTGAGTAAACACCAGCCACTCTATCTTCTAATGCCATCATCAGGCCTGCCAAGCTAGACAACCATTTGTAAGCCGTTTCAACGTCACAGCATGATGACAGCGTGAAACGCTTTAATTAAAAACTCCATTTAAGAGTTGCATAAACATATAACTAATAAGAATCACTGGACTATGCAACGGGCGAAGAAAAACAAAATAAAAAAAAGCCAAATAAGAGACCCTGTTCTGTATCTAAAGCTCTGTGGCAGCATCATCTGAGCTTTCCACATACCCGTCTGGTGAGATATAAAAAGAGAAGGGAAGGAAAAAAAACAGCCTCGTGAGGAAGAAACGTCTTGTTACGGAGGAACAGAGCATGTCGCAGATGAGAGTCGGACAGTGTTCAAAGAGACGCAGGCCAGTGGAGCGCTAGCTTGCTCACGTCTCCTCCATGCCGCACTGTCCTTAATGAGCCTCCCTGTAAAGCCTGGGCTCTGCGGCTGTCTGTCTCGCTCCAATCATGGCCCGCCGCTTTATCCACATCCGCTCGCTCAGCTCTGTTTACCTCTCCCCAAACAGCTGTTAACAACACAAATGAATGAATAAATGTGCAAATGAATGTGTTCAGTTAATGTTAATAATGCATGAAAAGTAAGCAGAGCTTTGACAGCTATCCAGCTGCACTAAAGCAGAGGAAAGCTCTGGTTAAAACAAAGAGATGTCGGTATAAGGTTTTTGGTAGTGTCCATTTTGTCGACAGCCACAACTAAACCTTGAGTCCCCTTTTTACCTGCCTGCCAAATTAGAGACACTGCAGAGTTTCTGTTTTCACCACTCTGCACAAGAAACACGTTCTTCATTTAGACTGAATAAATGACCACAATGTCATATTTACACCCACAACAATACACATCAATGAGATCATTTACGAAGTGGTTCAAGAATAAAATCCTCACAGGAGCAGCAACAAAGAAAAAGGACATTAAAAAAATAAAGAATGAGTTATGACTGGAGAGAATGAAAGAGTTCTGTGTCACTTTTGCTCTTTTTAAGACACAATGGAGACAGAGAACTTTGATACTACTGACTGCATGTACTGTGGAGAAACATCAAAACCAAAATAAACAAATAAAAAGCCGCGAGATGGTTGCACCACAACTGCTGAGAGGAATAAAACTGAATAAATTGGGTGGTAGTCTCACAAAGGGTGAACTGACACGCATCTGAAAATGATCTGGAGGAGGAGAACGTGAAAGGACAATGCAAAACTGCATCGAAATCAGATCCCAAGTGTTTCTAAAGTATCGCTCTCGCGCTCTCAGTGAGGCCTCGCAGAATAAACCTGATTCGGGTCGGCTTAAGTGCTCCCTGGAAGCGGTCAGCATTCCAGCAGCCAACACACACACACACACACACACAAAAAGTGTTTAAATTTAAGTGTCACATTGCATTCGGTTACAACAATAAATTATTCTTTGGGAATGTCAGATTGAAGCTTTCTCCCTCCTCCCTAACATTCGCTCACTCATTCTGTTCTCCTCACTCCCGGACACACACTCACACACATAAACGTACACTCTTCCCACCTCTTGAGCTCTCTTGAAATCTCCCTTGGCACATTACGTAGCCAGTCTGAGTGTCTATAAAGCATGCAGTAATTGTATCTAAAGCATAGGGGCTTTCATCCAACCTAAACAATGGATTAGCGAGGGAACATGCTGTGGGACACCAAGCGATTGCAATGGACCACAAACGCCTTCCCCGTCATGTCCCTAAAGGCCAGCTTCCATATGGTGGAATTTCATAACGGGAATTTTCACAGCCACAAATTTGGTGGAAAGTGCTATTCATTTTCACTGCAATTAAATTATTGCGCAAATCTATCTGGGTTTTGTGATGGAGGGTGTCGAGTAGGGGGCTTACTAAAACAAGCATAGCACCTCCAAAAACAGCTCCCCTGCTATAAGGCCACCCAGGGAAAGCAGTGTAAATCACTCATCCTTCTCCCCCAAGTACACCTAAAACTTCCTGGAACCAGAGTGAGCACACTCAAATATAAATAAAGAGTGAAGTGGAAGAAGCAACAGTGATTATGTAAAGTGGAACAAAAATGGAGAACAGAAGAGGCCACTCAGGGCTCATGAAAAAAAAAAGTCCAGTATGTCAAGAGTCAAGATGTAGATTACGTCCACACAGTATACGAGGGCTAATATGGCTAACTACTTGCTTAATGTTAATCATTTTTCATGTGGCACTGCACAATGATTAAACACACAAGAACCCATTTTTGTTCCACAATATTCAAAGAACAACTGCCTCATGCTAAACTGTGGGTAAAAGGGGCATTTTCTTCCTGTGCTTCATCCTTATCTTGTCCCTTCCTCTTCCTCCTCTTCTCTCTCTGCCACTTTCCCAAGCTCCTCTATTACAGGCCTGTGAAAAGAGGTCATGTATCAGTTTACTGAAAGTCCCTCTCTGACCACACGACCCCCCCACAGCCCGCTTAGCCCCATGTCATTCCATCACTCCATCCCTCCTCCCTGCTTTCCTCTCTCCCCATTCTATTCTTCCATAACGCTGCCCACCAGCTCCGCCCCCCCCTCATCTACCCACAGCCCCGATACTAATTGGTAAATCTGTTGAACCATAGCAGGCCAACAATAAGACACCTGGAGTTCTGTCAAAACATGTTTCTCTGTGAAACAGCCTCAAGTGCTAATACTGTACCAGCTAACTTGGCCAGCCTCTCCCTTAGCACCGCAAGGTGTGTATGCATGCGTGTGTGTGTGTGTGTGTGTGTGGGAAACAAATCTGGATTATACTGTGGTATAGTGGAATACAGTGTTGCTTGAATTGGGGATGCTACTATCAAAGTTTGCCACTGGGTGAAGTCTGTAGTGTTTATGATTATGTGTGTGTTCTGTAAGCATCCTGAACTATCTCAGGTAAGTGTAATGTTGATGTGATCATTACAAGAACATTTATTAATAAAAAACATTTATTTTTGTTCAAATGAACCATCTTTATTCCAGGGCCTTACGGCTTTGAAAAAAAAATCACATCTTTTCCAACTATTTTTTAGTGTGATTTTGAAAACTTTCCCACCTTCTATGTTCAGTTTTGTTGCTACTGTTTAAAGGTCACTAACTGTACCATGAAAATATAAAATGTGCTGAAAATAAGGGACTCTCTACATACAACAGATTTAGAAATGTGGTTACTTTCACAAGGACAAATCCAAATCCTTATTTATATTTTTTTCTTAAACGTTTTCTATACTATAGCTATTACAATTTTCAGGTATGAATAGAGGTGTCTTAAGATTTTACACTTTCCAAACCTACACAAGGACCTTGTAATAATGATGCATAAGAGGTTCACTAGTTTTAAGCAACTCTCTTATCATGAGGGAACAACAGGGGAAGGTTGTGCCTGGTCCAGGGCAGGTTAGGGGACTGACATCTGGAAAAGGCCTATTTCATCATAATACACTGGTCAGAAATGAAGGTTACACATGACGGGTCTGACTGCAAGATATAACCGCAATCAGATTCCAAATGTGCAGCAAAATAATCACAATATACTAATTTTTGTCCATGTCATGTAGCCTGAGTGCGTGTGATTTTGGGAGAGGAGAAGTGTGTATCCACTTAGAGGCTGGCTCACAGGAAGTCCTTAAGGACGTTTCTTCATCAAAAATCTCATTCACATTTTCAGGACACTCGCCAGTGTTATGGTCTTCTCCTCCCATAGACAGAACGTGAACTGTACTGTGTGTGATCCGCCGCCGTGCTGCAGTGTTGCAGTGAAATCAAGTGCAGCCGAGCGTGAAAACCTGACCCAGCCTTAGTTAAGACATGCAGTGTACACATTTGCTTGTCATTCAGCTGAATTCTTTCTTGCACACATGCAAAACAGGCATGGGCACGAACACCTATGCCAAAAATATGTGGACATGTAGAACAACATTTGGAGTTAAACAGCCTTACAAAATCAATCTTCAGCACACATGCACTCACACATGCACTCAAACCCACTCACAAAGCCAGGCAACATGTGCTGAGGAGCCCCACCCCAACCTTGTCAGACAAGTTCTGGCAGCAACATTTTACAAAACCTCAGAGCAGGGTGGGGGCTGGGGGAAGAAATGGAAATCTGATTATTCACCCAGCATAGGACCTCTTCAAAGGTTGAGTCCATTATTATCTACACGCAGCATGCCGATCAATGAGCAATTGATCAGTGGAGCAATACAAAGAGCTATTCCTCCGACAACTTGGCGACGTGACGAGCTCTTCTCACAATGCCGCAGCTCTCTTCACAATGCTAAATGTAAGAAGATGAGCTAAACAATTTCAGTCCCCTGATCTCCGCACCAGTGTCGCGTTTGGCAGACCAAGGCTACTCATTGTACGGCGCCCTTTTGAGCTCCCCCCAACTATTTGTGCCCACTAAGGAGGGTCAAGGCATGAACGAGACACTCACCAGCCTCGTATCATGCCAGTCTGTGCCTGGCGAATGCTGCCAAACAACTCTCTTTCCCTTTCACACACACTCACTGCTTTCCTCTTAATAGATCGTTTCTCTGCCAGTGGACAAGAGCACAATTAAGGCAGATAGACTGCGGCCTTGTCTCGTGCAAACATCCTTAACCTCGACCCACATGACACGTCGCTGCACATGCATGCGTATAAACACGACCCACTCTGTTTCCTCACTCATACGCTGGCATACGTTCAAGCCCAGATGCCAGAACTGAAAAGCAACCTCTTCATGCCAGCTGCTTCAGGAGAAAGCAAAAGAAAGAGAAATAATCGCCATCATTCCGGAAGATGAGAGAAAAAATAATTTACATAACACAAATGCGGCTCGCTAGCAAGAGTGCTCACAAAGATGACGCTTGGAAGACGGCGATGCTGTGAGAACGCCTGGAGGGACTGAACGTTTTCAAAGTCCCGCAACAGATCGAGCTGAAGTTGAGCACCAAACGTGGCACTTATGAATGCACAGTGATACTGAAAGGAGCAGCTTCTCCCTGATGTACCTGTCCACAACACTTCATAAGAGCTTGGAGTTTTTTCTTCAGCATCAGGATTATATTTATGGAATGAAGCTGTGAGAAATGTATAGCGATATTACATTTTTAGCTCACATCTTCTGTTGTTATTGACATTTTGATTGTAAAATGGCCATTTATTTAGATATAGTTCCGACTATAAGATCCATGGAATTCAAAATTCAAGTTGGGAAAATCGCAGACCTGCTTGTCCGGGGACTAAGAAGAAGACGAATGTCACAGGTCACACAATCATTCCATTACAAACACTCTTTCACATGAGTCTAAAACAAACCACTGACATCCTTTTTCATCATCATCCCCCTACTTCCTATGTCTGAGGTCACACTTAGGTCCACATCTATTCATTTTACACAGCAGGATGCATACACTTTACTACACATGCATACATACATGCCATAAGAGCAGGCAGGCATTTCCTGACTGTGAGGCTGTAAACCCGAGTGCATTCTCGCTGCATGAATGAATGCACGGCTGTGTGAAGCATGTGGACGGTCAGCCAGTGTAAACTAGAGGGGTGTGTTATGAGAGTGCCACAGCGCTAACATGGTCGACAGGGGCTTCCTGACAAATCATGAAAGGTTAGAAGTGGGACAGCAGAAAAAAGGAAGAGAAAAAGAAAAGAGGATTGAGGTAAATATTTCATAGAACACCTCAGAAAAATGTTGACGCTTAACACAGGCCTCAGAACTCAACACAAATAGAAACTCCAAGCAGGCTTTCTTTATCCTGAGTTTAACCGATCATGTGACTCATGTTGAATTTAGGGCAGGATGTTGTTGAACAAACCCACACACCCACACACCCACAGGATCATCGTGTTCCTTACACGATACAATAGGTGTCCTGAGTGCTGAGAGCAGGTTAATGAAGATGGGAAGGTTTAAAAGCACTCAGGCTGATAACCTTGTCACAGTTTGCCCTCAGTAAAGAGCCAGTTTCTCATAGGTCTCTTTATCACAGCACAAACTACTGCTACATTTGGCATGAGAAAATAAAAGTTGTGCTTGTTCCACTGATCCTGTACCTAAGTACCTGTGCTCACAATTAGTACTAACAAGAACTAATGCTGCTTGGGGGCGGAGCTCACAACATGCAACAATGCATTCAAAAAATGTATTGTAGTAGATATTGGTTCTGTTTGAGACAGCCAAAAGGACTTAATGCTATTTTATATCCCAGCCAGGCATGTCTTGTTCTCCTTCAGTAACTTTCTTTCACCCAATATAAGCTGGTTAACCAAACAGCAGATGAACAAATGTACATTTAAATCTTAATCCAAGCACTACCAGTTGGTGTCATTGTTCACTGAAAAGATGATACAGTTACTCTTTTTGTAATCACTGTGACCGCTCTATTCAGCCCTAAAATTGGTGAAAAATTAACAAGAACCAAAAGTTCTGTCAGGCGACTTTATTATTTGAATGTTCAGGAGAAAAACTCGCCATGTTGTGTCTGGATGAGAAAGTGTGTGATGGGGGTTGGGTGGCTACATGAACAATTCTGGCCACATTCACATTACATACACACACACACACACACACACACACACACACACACACACACACACACA
>JAOTRR010000059.1:14819931-14842905 GCA_028570945.1 Gogo arcuatus
GATGGGTTAAATGCAGAGGAGGAATTTCACTGTGCGAGAGTACGTGACAAAAATATAGGCTTCGGCCTTGGTTCTTCTTCTTCTTCTCCCTCAACATATCCAATGCAGTTAGAGCCAGAGTCAATATAAAGTGTATGACAATCGTACAATTGAGTGGCACCATTAACATTGTGAAGATTTATATCAGTCTACCACTCCTTTAATTCTTTAAGTATTCTTTAAGAAGCTCTCCTATATCTCCACACTTTATAAAATCATTAAACGGTTTCCATATTCCCTCATAAACATCCAATTTGTTTTTCAAGATATATGTTATCCTCTCCATGGACATACATTGTGCTATATTCTTGATCCAAGCACCAACTGTAGATGCAGCGGTTTTCTTCCAGCTAAGAGCTAGCATTTGTTTTGCCTGCAATATAGCAAAATCCAAAAATTTGTATTCTTTCATTCTCAAATTGAGATCTATTGGATACAAGTGTACCAATATCATCTTGGAGTCTAGTGGGATATTCATGGACAAAATTATACTAATTTTATTGATTGCCCCCCTCCAGAATTTCTTAATTTTTTTTTTACATTTCCAAATACAATGTATGAATGTTCCTTGAGCCTCATTACATTTCAAACAAGTTGTTGGTTAACGTTTTATATGGATTTTTTTAAACTGGCGGTTGCCGGTGCTGCATAATGCAACCTGCACTGACTCATGTGTTCGACCCATCATCTGGACCAATCACCGTACACTTACGTCACTCATGGTTCCTCTTCTGCTGGGAGAGTACCTACTCTGAAGTAGGAGCTAAAAAAGTCCCTCAAAACAGCATTCTAAGAACTACAATCATTCTTAGTTCCTGCAGTGCAGACATACAAAAAAGGTTGAACTTCCTCCCACAGTTCAAAGAACTATGAAAAAGTTCCTCCGGTCTGAAAGCGCCTTAAGTTAGTGCTTCAGTGCTAGCTATAAACGTATAGCTCCAGCTTGAACTTACAAACAGCATGTTTCTGTTTAAAAATGGACATGGTATCAGATTGCAATGTCTCCTGGGTTAGTGTTTCAGAAGTCTGCATTCAATACTTTAGCCCTCCTAGCTGTCCTCTAGTAAATGCACTTCAGCTGACAATGTAATAGAAAAAAACGTGTTTTTTTTAAAATGCACGTTTTTCCATCATATCACAGTTTAATGCATATTTAATATCACTGCACAAAAATGGGCCTGGTACAATTATTGCAACATTTCCAAGATTTTACACAAAATCCTTAAAAACCTAAAACCTGCTACTGATATCTTATAAGTTATATATGCAGAGTAAACTACACATTTTGACAACATTAGCAAAGTTCTATGCCTTACAAATGCCTCATAGTGTTTTTTTTTTAATTTTTTTATTTTTTACTTCATGCACCAACTGGCATGCTTTAGAAGTGTCTGGGCTGGATATTTAAAACGTAGATATGCCACTCTAGCAGTGTCATATTTCAAGTGGATTTCAAGTCATTTGCGTGTATTTTTCATAGTGTGGTGGTGGAGCATGTTAGTTCAATGGTATTGCACTGGTGATCATTTGCATATCCAGTGTTTCCGGTTTAACTGTACCTTTGGTGCTTGTTTCGTATGTGTGTTATTTAATTCTCTGCTGTTTTTTGGGCAACTTTAATGATATTGCTAGAACGAGTGGTTTTGCCCTCTTTAGTTCCCTCATTCATGGTGTCCCTCAAGGTTCTGTAGCTACACTGTATGCTGTTGTGTTGAGTCATTTGTGGTAAAACACTGCGGATGGTTTGACATCTCTAAGGGCCCAAAATATTGCAGTCATTGTTTACTATTATCCCTCTTTCTCTGTCTACACAACAAAGGCTGTCTGTAACAAGTTGAATACAAGCCTAGACGATGTGAGGTCATCTTCATATCTTGGTCACTGATGGCCAGCACTCATTGACACAAATGCTGGCTTTATTGGTACAGCTAACCAGTAAAGGTAACTCTCAGCCATTCCACATTTTTGCTCAATTCTTGTGTTGTGTGAGTTCGGGGGCCCTGAGGACTAGTTGGAGAAACTCTGGTTTAGACGACATCCTTCCTGTGATAGTGAAGTATAAACCCTGGGTTCAGACCCAGAGCCAAATTAAAGCTCAGACAACTCTGGAATGGGGTGTGTGTCTCTCTCAAACATGCACACACAGCCTACAAGAATTATCTTCATCTTCCACCACTGTTTTGTATGGGTTAAGTGCATCAACTCCTTACTGCCATACACACACTTGCATAGACACAGAGTAAGTACAGAAAATGGATGGGAAGGCAAGATGTCTTTACATAACAAGTGAAACAAGAAAAATTCATATGAAAAAAAAATGTTTGAGTGAGGAATAAAAAATGATCATAGGCGGAGCTGGAGCTGCATATCTTGGCCTGAATGTCCAACTGCTCATTTAGTTAAAGACTGTAGTTAAGATGGCTGCTGAGGGGAGCATGGCACACTCAGCTCTGGCTCTGCTATTTCAGCTCCTGGCCACAGCAACCCGCTTAATGAGAGGGAATGTTGTGTTTTGGGAAATCTAATTTGAGGCCCTTGTTTGTTATTCTGGCTTTAGAAAAGGCAAAGAAAGGTTTTTTTTTTGCACCTCTTCCCTGTTCACAAGACAGGAGTATCTTTCTTGAGATTTCAGCAGCCGGCAATTCACAATGTCCCTAATGCTCAGAAAGGAGCACTACGAACTGTTGACTTTCATTAAATCTGCTCCTTCTGAGCTCAATGTTAAATTAGGAGCATAATTAATTGCAAGGTTATTTTCCATGTCAGTGAAGCGTATGTACGCATATGCACATATATGCAATTTAAACAAATATTAACAAGCATCCTCTTCCTAATTGAGACATATTCCCTGTTGGGGGAATTGGAGGTTGCTAGGAATTAATTAATGCTGTTTTTTAAAAAGTAAATGACATTCATTAACAGGGAGCAAAGACAAATAAGATTATTTACATGGCAAAAATCTGGAAAGTTCTGCTGGTGTTCTTTTAATGTTACGGAATTATGTGCAGAAAGGATGAGTACAATCACTCTGCTTTCTCTGTCTTCACTACCATAAAAATTAAAACAGAGGAACAGATGGAGCAGGGGCTGCATGAGGATGCTCAGAAATGCTCTTCATCTTCTCCTGATCATGCTCTACCACATATACTTTCACACATGTATACACACACACACACACACACACACACACACAATAAGCAAAGCAAAATCTAAGAGAACAATTACACGAATAAACTGTCTGCACTACTCAAATTCAGTTAGGATGATAGTAAGGTAAGATAGCTTATTCATTATTCTATGAGCTACCTTCATGTGCTGCTCTCTTTATATTTTTACACAATAAGATATTGCTAATCTGTGTGGAAAACACCTACACTCTTTCTTCTTACTCTTACACCTACACTCCAGTGGTCACTCTGAATCTCTCACCTACACAAGTACTAATTTAAGATTTCCTGAATAGCAGTAACAAACAAAGAACTACTTAACAGATATAGTACTGATACATGTACTAATATGTATTCAATATCCATTACAGTAAGAGCTTGATACTCAAATATACATTAATGAAATAAAAAAAAAAAATCCATGTTTTAGCTCATAAAAACAGATATCTTGGCTACAGGCCTGACAGGTATGTTCTGCCCTGTTCCTTCACCATGACTGGTAGCACCATCCTTCATCTAGACACCTACATCTCAACATCATGGTTCCTGTAGATCAGGCATCAGGACAGAAGAAAAAGTTCCAGAGCACAACTGAGAAAGAAATGTTAAAATTTCATATTGATAAATAATGCTCTTGAAGTGGGGGAAGGATGATGTACCTCTCCTGAATGGCACATGTGGATATATGTTTAGTGAGCTAGGTTAATCTCAGCTGCTATTGACAGCTTGTTTCCCAGCTACGATCAAACGTTCCTCTGACATGCTCTTCAGCCTCTCTTTCTTCCTGTGTGTCAGTTGGGAGTCAGCTCTGACAGTCTCAGAGGCCGTTTCAAAGACAGGGCCGACTCGTGTCAGGCAGGCATAAAGGGAGATAAAACAGGAGCCGGCGTGGAATCCATTTAGTTCCTTTCATTATGCTTTTATGTACAACCCCAGCACTAGAGACGGAGGGTACAATCTGCATGAGTAATAACAGTTTGCTGGTTTTCGTTTGTTTAACAAAAATATTGCATTACCTTTTAGGAATTATAACCTTTTTTTTTTTTTTTTTTTAAAACAAAGTCCCTCCATTTTCACAGACTCAAAAGTAATGAGACAATTGCCTGATAAGCAGTTTCATGGCCAGGTATGGCCTGTTTCCTCATTATGTCAGGAAAAAGTAAGGAGATCAAAGGTCTGGAGTTGATTCCAAGTGTTGAATTTGCATTCAACTCTCAATATACAGTCCAAAGAAGTATTGATGCAAATAAAGGAGGCCATCATTAGGCTGAAAAAAACAACACAGACGTATCACAGAGATAGCAGATACATTAAGAGTGGCCAAAGCAACAATTTGGTACATTCTTAAAAAGAAGGAAAGCACTGATGAGCTCAGCAACACCAAAAGGCCTGGAAGACCATGGAAGACAAATAAAGTGGATGACCGTAGAATTCTTTCCTTGCTGAAGAAAAACCCCTTCACAACATCTAGCCAAGTCAAGAACACTCTTGAGGAGGTAGGGGTATCAAAGTTTACAATCAAGAGATGCCTTCATGAATGTAAATACAGTGGGTTTACCTCAAGAACGTTATCCTGCAAACCACCGGTAACACTCAAGAACAGAAATGCCTGATTAGACTTTGCTAGAAAACATCAAAAAGTCTGCCCAGTTTTTTGGACCAAGATTAATTTGTACCAGAATGTTGGGAAGAGAAGAATATGGAGAAGGAAAGGAAGGGCTCATGATCCAAAGCATTCCACATCATCTGTCAAACATGGTGGACATGGGCATGTATGGCTGCCAGTGGAACCAGGTCACTGGTGTTTATTGATGATGTGACTGCTGATAGAAGTAGCAGAATGAATTCTGAAGTATATAGAGCTATACTTTCTGCTCAGATTCAGTTAAATGCTGCAAAACTGATAGGATGGCGCTTCACAGGACAGATGGATAATGACCCAAAACATACAGCGAAAGCAACCCAAGAGCTTCTTGAGGCAAAGAAATGGAATGTTCTTAAATGGGTGAGACAGTTACCTGACCTCAACCCAATTGAGCTGCTTTTCATTTACTGAAGACAAAACTGAAAGCAGAAACACCCACAAGCAGCAACTGAAGGTGGCTGCAGAAAAAGCCTGGCAAAGCATCTCAAGGCAGGAAACTCAGGATTTGGTAATGTCCATGGGTTCCAGACTTCAGGCGGTCATTGACTTAAAGGATTAAAAAACAATGCTTATATTTATAATTAGCCTAAGTTTGTCCAATTACTTCTGAGTCTGTGAAATTGAGGAGGGACTATCAAAAAAATGGCTGCAATTCCTAAATGGTTAATGCAATGTTTTATTGCAATATTTGTTAAACCCCTTGAATTAAAGATGAAATTCTACACTTCAATCACCTCTTGACGGCTTCATTTCAGATCAATTGTGGTGGTGTACAGAGGCAAAATTATGAAAATTGTGTCACTGACCAAATACTTATGGACCCAATTGTATATACTTGTACAGACAACTGTTAATTTTTTAAAGATAAATCCTACATATTCTTTAAGTGCTATATAAATATACTTAATTTCATCCTAAAATTTTGACTTTTTAATGAAAAATAAATTCAACAATTACTGTATTTTTAAATACTGCATAATAATAATAATAATAATAATAATAACAATAATAATTATTATTGTTTCATAAAGTATGCCTTTCATGAACAAAAATACTTCAGTATTTGTAGCATTACTATTTCTTGCTCTAAGGGAATCAAGGAAGAGAAATGGAAAAAAGGTTACTCCAATAAAAGTACTATTACTAAGAAAAAAAATACTTGTAAAAATAAAAGTTCTCATCCAATTATCTACTTGAATAAGAGTAAGAAAGTATGTAGTTAAAAAAAAAAAAAAACTACTAAAGTAGTACAAAGGCCGAATTACACTTCTGCATTAATGTGTATTTGTATCACAATGCAGAGAGGGGATGATGGGTAAACGTGGCATGCAGAGATGTGCTAGCGTGCAGTCCTCCCACAAGCTAACCAAACGTTGTGTGCATATTCAGTGCTATGCGTCGGGTGAAAGCTGGTTGGTGGGGATGTGTGTCTGTGTGTACGGAAAAGGTTTGATGAGACTTTGTGACATATTTTCCCTAGGTTTAATCAAATTCAATTTAATATTGTTTAAATCAGAGTAATATTGTTCAAAGTACATCAGAAGTATACACAATAAAATGCTAAACAACAATGTGTAAACAATAAAATCTTCCCTCCAGTACTTTTAGTCTTCTATAAACAAGTCTGTGCTCTCAAACGGCTTTCTGAAAGTGTAGTCCATTAAAAACCTTAAAATAACTCCCAACAGAAACAGCTGAAAAACACTCAGTTTAAACATTCACTCTGTTAGCCTCTCACACCAGTGTCATTTGCTTGAATCTGTGAAATTTTCATCAAGGAAATTTTGTTTTTTTTAAATAATCGATTTGCCAATTATAATTGAATACTCGTGACAGCTCTATTCCATTTACCTGACAACGGCATGTGCTGTATCTCTAATTCAGTTTACTACTCACACTACACATCTGATGATGGACAGCATTCCACAATATGAATTGCGATAGCATTCAACACACATTATGTTACTGCTGCTGATGAGGACAGTGATTCCTAGTCATGCCAGAATCTGATGGGAAAAGATAGAAGCAGAATGGCCCTTTCTCCTCAACTCGAAACTTGAAATCCAATAAAAATCAGAGGCGCCCATTCTCCGTCCCATCTCTCTGACTTGTTCTCGTTAAGATCGATCTGCTTATCTGTCAGATCAAAGGAGTTCACTGCGGATGTACATTTAACCTTAGCCAGGTCCTCCCACATCATATCTAAATATTAATGATAATACAGTCTCACACCCATCTTATGTCAGCCAATTACACCATGTATTGATCTGTGCCTCACCTGGACAATTAAAATGCGGCCGTTATAACGCATTTAGGCACATCAAAGGGAAAAGCCATTGATTTGACCCTGAATGTTAGCATTTACTGTTAAGAAAGGTGGGAAAAACATTTTATTCAGCAGCATGGAGAGGAAATACTCCAGACTAGATGCAAGAGCTTGCTGGGTTATGGCTCAATACTCAGTCATTTACTCGGCCAGCTAAAAAGGCTCCCACTGCTTTCCAAGCACTTCCAAATCCACATCAACTGGGAAGCGCTTTGGCAGTATAATCTATGCTTTAAGGATGCTCAGATTCTGGATACTGCACCATATTCAAGAGCATTTTAAATAAAAAAATTAATTAAATTAGAATATTTAACAAATGATAATACCTCCAAGCCTTCAAACCAGATTTCTGATGTTATTTACTTACCAGCCAGAATAAGTGACTGAAAACAGCTTTGTCTCTCAGCCCTCTCTGGCTTAAACCAATGACAGCTGGGTTATTTTTAGCCTCTAGTCCAGGTAAAGAGCAAAAGATCAGACATTCTTGTCATCAGCATATTGGGCTAATGTTGCCGTTATGCTCTACTGTCAAGAATTTGGTGTTGCTCAAGCCAATATAGAGAAAAATGGTGACAATTTCATGGGTTTAAGGACTGGACTGAAGTGAACATCAGACATTTGAGAATGTCAGACAAATGATCAACCACACTTAGGCTTAGTTTTAACCACATGTAGAACCAAGGCTAAGAACTCGCAGCTTTGTGATATTATTATGACTTAAACATCACATATATTATAAGTTAACAGAATGCTAGCAATAAACTATACATACAATTAAAAGCCAGTCTAAATAAAGGTACACAGGGGGTTTTAGGGGATAAATGACTCATTCTTCTAAATAAAAAAAACAAAACAAGACAGGCTCATAAATCAGAACCGTGAGGAAACAAACAAAAACAATGTCATGCGTCTTCTGGCATTATATGGTGGTTGGGGGGGGTCTCTCTCCATAGTTGGCCTTCACTGTCCCCTTTGTGTCGGTCTGAGAGGAATGGTCAGCACAAAGAAGCCGTTGAGACGATGAGAACACAACCAACCTCAGAGCTCCAACCCAGATCTGCCTCGCATCCTAGCACTGCCAGATGAAGCCTATTCAGGCCTGGAGAGACACTGGCCCTGGCGGCAGAAGCGCCACAAGGAGCCATATCTAAACAAACAAAGCCCAAAGTAGGAAAACAAATCAATAAAAAAGAAAAAAAAAGGATAGGAGACACTACAACTGAATAGAAACTTTGAAGCACAGAAAGTGTGACACTTCTGCTATAGTGCAGAAGCTGGGGAATAGAGGGGCCACATTCCACTGTTTGCACAAATGGAGCTCTTAAGTGGCTCAGAGATGGAATGATTTATGCTTATAAGTGGGGTCAGTCCGCATCGATCAGACTGCTGAGCCGGTAAACGCGGCATCTACATACCACACCAAGTAACTTATTAAATTTATGATACAATGCAATCACTGTTGTCTAAACGTAACACCCTGAGACAGAGTCTGTAATGTATAAACAGTTTGGCCAGCCTTGAGGAGAGATGACTATTAATGAAAAGGACATATATTTTCCACTGGGTTTGTAATTACGATGTTGAAGGGTCTCAGAGGCCATATGGTTTGTGAACAAGTGTGGGTCAAGTTAATATGATAATTTATTACACAAATATTCTTCCAAGAATTTATCTCTTTCTTTAAACAGAACATCAAACGCATCCCATTTTAGCAAAAACATTTCTCAGCTTTTGGATATTGACATTATGCTGTTTGTTCTTGGGGTGCCTTGCATTTACTCTGAGCCTTGTGCTCTCCCAAAACCTATAATTAAAGATTTGTGAAAGGAAAGCAGTGTTTAAGATGGTTTATGTGAAGGCTGTCCTGAAATGCTTGACCACAGGGCAGTTTTTAGACAGGGCGCTAGGCATCCATGCCTTATTAAATAAAGACCATGCTAGTCCAAGAGTTTTAACAGAGTCACAGAGTCTCTCAGTGTCTGCTTATCCAGTGGGGAAACATCTTGGCAATGGATAAGGAATGCCAGAGGATGGCTGCATCTGGCTCCAGTGAGCTCACACTCACATGCGTGTGATAGACCGATATGTCCTCAGGTCAGTTGAGGTGTAGGGATTTGAACTCAGTCAGCAAACAGGCTGTAGAGTGACACAGGTCTGCCAGGCCAACATGCCAATGCTCTAACAACCTCCTCCTAACATCTTGACAATGCTAGCCTTGGCGCCATCACTGCTGACACTTCCTGAGGCCTGGCAAACAGACAGGAAGCACTGCTCAAACCAAACAAACAAAAAAGTACACAAATGCACTAAACCGGTCAGCAGAGTCTGCTGGATCTGAACGTGGGGATTTGGGTTGATGTACCTTTTCGACTCTGGCGTATATGCAAACAAAGTGTTCTGCACTCCCGCTGCTTTATGAGAATTCACCTACACACGCCAAGAGAGCTGGTCACCTGACATTAAGCATTCAACTCAGTTGTTAAAGGCACACACAACAGCACCTTGAGATTTTTAAACTGATTTGTGCATTATGTAACTAAATACAACCAGAATTTTGGCTCAAGTGAAATACACAAACATAAATATGTAGAGCTTTAAGAGCATTCATATATCACTCAGTTACATGAGAGTTGTGGTGGCATCTGAATGTCAGAGGATATTTAATTACAGATTTAATAGGGGATATGTGTGTGTGTGTGTGTGTGTGTGTGTGTGTGTGTGTGTGTGTGCGCGCACGCGGGCACGCACGCACGCACTGGAAGCCACATCCAGGTATTTGCCCTAAGTTTAGAAGGTAAGAGAGAATAGAGTAGCCTCCATGACCTTAACTCCTGGAGTGAATAAGAACATGGCACATGAACTCCAAAACAGTTCTTTCACAGCCCATTGTAAGTGATAACTCAGTTAAACTAAATCAGTTCATCCAGAAAACAAAAGCTCTTTTACTCCTGTTTATAAGCTCTCAAATTGCCAATGTTTTTACGAAATATGAATCATCAAAATACCACTGCAGGAACAGAGACTGCTGTGACCAGCACAGCATTTACATTTTGTTTCTCATATCCTCATAAGAGTCTAACAAAAAAAAAAAAAAAGGTTCTTTAAGAGTAAAAAATTATAGCATCTATTCATATAAGTCAATCAAATGCAGAAAATCCATCTCTGCTCGAGGGATGGATTACTTAATAAAGCAGGAGGAAGATGCAGCGAAAAGGTGAGGCTCTGCACTTTGGCAGGTGGCACTGCTCTGGGAGTGAGACAGGTAGTGACAGGGTGCTGTTGATCCTGGTGGTGCTAACAAATGCAATAGTCGCCAGCAGCCAGAACGTGTTTCAGGGTGCAGGCAGTTCAGTGAGGAAAGGAGGGGAGTGGAAAAGACTGAAGATTGTGCTCCAGCTGGCATTGAGCCTGCTGTAGCGCTTGGACCAGTCGCCTCGCCAACCCAGACAGGCGGCCAAGGGCCAGCAGGCAGTGCCAGCTGGGCAGAAACCCTGCTGTGGAGTGCTGCACTCCAAACAAACAAAAGTCAAAACAGGCCACAGACCTGTCATTAGGCTGCGCCAATGCCCTGGGCCTCTAATTACCACTGACTCAGGATCAGCACATACCACAGCACATTCCACACAGAGACATGCTCTGGGTCGCGTAGTGCTCAGGTTCAAACTGCTGAGCAAAGTGTCATGTCTGCACTGCAGACTTAACCTCAATCAGTGTAAGCATCACCCGGAACGCTCCATTATTCAAATTAAAACCTTCTGCAAGAAGTTGAGGAAAGTGTGAAAAAGTTTAATTTCCCAAGTGGCTGAAGAGAAATAAAATCGCGCGTGTGTGTGTGTGTGTAGCTTCATGAATGAATGTTTAAGTAGGCCACGTCTCCATAATCCAATAGTCTTTTCTTAAATGAGGGACGTTTTCCTGTTTGGTCAGGCTCAGGCAATTTACAACTCAACAAAACATCCACAAACAAACTCGGCACTGAAAGAGACACCCTTAAGAACTCTGCCTCAGCTTGGACACTGGTCTCCATCGATCTGTCTGTCTGTCTGTCTGTCTGTCTCTCTCTCTCTCTCTCTCTCACACCTATAAACATGCAACACCTTTCTTTTCTGAATACATAAATGTGCACTTCATTCATACCAATAAACCATAATCACAATTAAGCATAAGACACTCTTTACCCTTCCACTTTCACATTTAAAAATATACAGTTTTTTTTTTCTTCTTTAAATACCAAACCATATAAAAGACAAAGGCTTCCTGTAGTTGATGCCAGTTATAGCTTGGGCTCAATCAGATAAATCATCACATTGTTATAGTCTGTCCACTGGGGAGTTTGAGGACATGCTCTATAATTAGTTTCAGCCAATACCTACATTTAGACAGACAGCACAACCTTGCTTTGGTTTCTGGCAAAGACAAAAGATAACTTGCGAATGTTATCCACTGTCAGTGAAATATTGAAAACAAAAGTTCAACAGCAACGTTAACGAGCATATGAGGTGGGCTATAAAGCCTTGATTTGCCTCAGGGCCTTCAGCATGTGGTTGCACACAAAGAAAGCCTGTCATCTGACATTGAGCATTCTATTGAGTCAGTTGTTAATTTAAAGACAAACAATAAAAGGGGGATAAGTAGCAGGTGTGTGGTTGTGATTGGAAGAAAATGAGGGGAAAAAAGGTAACATTTGTTTTCTCACTCTTACTCATCTGCTCCATTCGGAAACTCAGTTAGAGAGCTGTGAGCCCATTACCAAGTCCTACCTCATATCCTTTCATACTCATTCACCCAAGGAAAGTCTAATAATGCTGAAACTAAGTGGGCAAGCTCAGAGGAAACTTAAAGCAGACTTGACATGATCCAATACACACTCTGTAGGCTGAAGTTCCAGTCTCTCCAGGCACTGTGAAGAAAAG
Source organism: Gogo arcuatus (assembly GCA_028570945.1). Classification (NCBI taxonomy): domain Eukaryota; kingdom Metazoa; phylum Chordata; class Actinopteri; order Siluriformes; family Anchariidae; genus Gogo; species Gogo arcuatus. Next base: position 14,832,022 of record JAOTRR010000059.1, read on the forward strand.
AGGAAAAATGTGGATCACCAACATCCAACCAATCAGGCCAAGGGGGTGTGTGCACTTGCCTATTAATTCAGAAAGCTCCCCCACCTAGATTAGCATTTAGCCAGGTAGCAAGCGTGCATGATTTCTGGGAGGTATATGTTTGGATGAAACTGAGGATTGGGACTGTTTTGGTTTTCAAAACAAAGCTTCAATTAACCTCCACCAAAATCATCAAGCAGGATTCTCACCACAAAAGGGCAGCCATATCATACCTGTAAAGGATGGTGAGGGTGAACGTGTCACTCTGACTGCACATTTATCACCTGCAGAAACCATGTTGAGCGGGCTGTTTCAGGTCAGAGAGCGCTACACTGCTCAGAGTGATTTATGATCAAAAAACACACCTGACTCCTCATAAACTCACTACAACACTAAGCTCACGTGTCAAACTCAATCTCCACCTGGGTGACATTTCGTGTACCCTCAAAGGGCCATGAACGCTAAGGTTAATGTGTTTCTGTAACATAATCTGGACTCTTAAATCAAACTGTAGGATATTTCTAATAAATAAATAAGGGTTAACGGCAGAGCTAAAAATATAGAATATTCACTGTTTGAATGAACAAATAAATCTAAAATGTTTTTAAATCTCTGGCATTAGCTAATGGCAAGTCTGTTTCTTCAGAAACATTAAAAATCGTCACAGTGTTGCATGTGTCTGGGCTGTTGTTACCGTAAACTCAGTGAAATGTGGAGGCCATTTTTACACTTTTCTTTACGCTGGTTTTGGTCGCTATACTCTTTCAGGGTTACTTAGATTTGTATTATAAATGGTATTGCACCTCTCTTCAAACTGTCTTTACTCTCCATTAGGTGTTCTTATTTTTATATAAGTAGCTAACACTGGTGACCAGTGAGAAAAAGCCAAATGCTCAGTCTCAAGCCCTGCAAGCCTTGGTACTGACATTAATACAGTAAAATACAGTAGTGCAATTCTACCACTAAACAGATTTTTCTTTTATTTTTTATTTTTTAAGAAGACATCTTGCAAGATGTTTGGCTTCAGTCCTTAAAACCAATGACAGACGCTGTACCAAAAAACGTTACTCTGTGGCAAACATCTACAGCAGCCCCCACCCAAAAATGAGCACCATACTGCTCCTCTCTCCAGCTTCTTTTGTTCCTTTTGCTGTGATTTAGGGAACCTTTCATTCTACCCGCTGTACAAGAGACAAGAGCACATGAAAAGCAAACACATGTATACATTCACTTCATGTAAAGACTGCAAGGTTTGTACAAAAATCGATTCATAAATTCAAGAAAAGTAGAGAGGCAGCTTAATGATCTGCTTAAACCAGGCAGACATCACAAACCTCTGCAAATGCAATGCATTTAATGATCTACATCTTACTGATGGTCTTTTTATGTACTATACAGGACACGGTGATAAATGCATTTTCAGGTGCTCTAACTCTACATGACTCTAAAATGCAAAGTGACACACTGTATCTTCTAAGTGTATTTCAGACCACAGGTCAGAGTAAGAAACTTACCACAGTGGGAAGATAGTGGAGAGATGGGAGGCCTTGGTGGCAATAATAGGAAAAATGGCTTGTGTCTCTCCAGATGCAGGACTGTGACAAAGACATTGTATACAGGGCCATACAGACCAGGCCAATCGGCACACAATGGTGCACTGAAATTACTGACAGTCAGGGAAAAACAGTATGATAGGTTCTAACAGCTTCAGAATTCCTAGAAGCCACCATTATCTATTTAAATTGTCTGTTAATAGGATTTTGACGGAGAAGAAACAAGAAAAAAATGAAAGCGAGAGAAAACACAAGCAAGAGAATAGATGCTCCATGCCATCACCTCGTTATTTCCCTTCTTGACAGACGCCCAAGCTCAGTCTTTCTCTGAATGGGTTATCACACACACCACACAAAGACCCAGAGCTTTAAACATACTATTACATTTTGTGGGGATTTAAAAAAAAAATTGCAAGAGAAAACAAATTCACCTGTAAACTGAACAAACAAATTCAGGCAAAAAAAAACAAAACCTGTCATTTCTGCATACTTGGCCTGTATCACATTGTATACAGATTATTATTCAGGCTTGTAGGAATTATTTGTGTCCAGTCATTCTAACAAAAGCATTATTACTGCTTTTGCCAGTTTTTTTAGTTGTAGTAGACCAGACAGAATGTGATTCACTGCTTGTGTATATTACTGTCAGTAGTTTTTTTCCCCCTGTCCACACTGTTTTTTAAGCTACACTCATATCCAAGAATTGATTTACCTCATACTATTCCACGGTCACTGCTTTGCTCAGTGCCTTAACAGCAGCAGACGCTACAGAAGCCCACATTCGTGTTAGTTGTGAAGAGATCCTCCCATGTTGTCAATCAAAAGTTGAGCTCCGGTCCTCTTTCTTGCTGCTCCTGCTGGAGAATCATACAAGAGTCCTGTATGGCGACAGCTGCCCGACTCCAGATCAAACACCACGCTGCCCTTGGTGTGACACAGCAGCCACTTCAAGAGCTACACAGTCAGTGATGTGAAAGCACTGAGAAACACCTTCACCAGGACAGACGAGACAAGGACGACTATACCACCACCTCAGTGTCACACGCACGCTGACCCTGCTGAATTAAAAACTCAGGAGAAAGTGACAGTGACAAGTGAGACAAAGACCAAATAAGATCCCCTTCTTCTTCCCCCATCTACAAACACCACTGAGTTAATAAAATCAACAAGCTAGAATGCAATATTATGCAGAGGATGGGTGATCCCCTAATGTTTTAATTATATCCTTTAATTTTTGAACTGAAATTCAGGCAGTGGTATAAATATTACTAAATGTAATAGAGCTGAGGAGAGTTATGTCAGCACAGAGTTAGCCCATTCCTTCAAACTAATGCATTCCTAATCTAAAAGCATAGCACTTCTCCCCTGTCAGAACCGGCTTCCTCTGAAGCGTAGGCTTGTTTGTGCTGCTGCTGTGTGTGTGAGATTTCTCCAAAGCTAGCGCTCAGCACACACTAATAGGAGAAGGAAAGACACACGGAGTTTAGGTGTCACCATTATCTGTGTGGCTCTCAGCAGCAGGTAATGAGGCTGAGGCATACATGCTACAGGGGCTCATCCAGAGGTCTGTCAACAACCTATCAGCCTGCCATACACACCTCTAAAGAAATGCATAAAGCTGTATAGTTCTCACATTCATAGTATAGACGATATGTATACACACACTATGGAACAAATCTTAAACAAGTCTTATTATCTAACATGGACACGATATGCTACTGTTTATCTCTACTTCTGTAAACTGGCTAAATGTTAGATATACATTTTGTAAATCTCACTGTACTCTATTCTATCTCTTAAACTCTTAAATATGAAGCGATCAAGTCTTCATTTGGGTTTATTTATTGAAATGTTGGTGTCTGACCAAGCATTTTCTTTTGAAATGTAGTGAGTAAAAGTCTTAAATGACAGAAGTATAGATACCTAAACTCTTTAATTAAGTACTTTAAGAAAAGTTAAGTACACTGTTCTTAACCATTAGGTAACAACGGGCATACCTAACAATCTGTGTTTCTCTCTCTCTCTCTCTCTCTCTGTTGAGTTACACATATCAACTCTGAGATACCAGTGATGCTGGCCGCTCCTGCTCTTCGGACCTCCCTGATCCATCCTGATGCCCTGCTTCTAGCTGGAGGTCTCATCACTTCGCTCCTGCGAGGATGGCCCCATATGGACAGTCTAAAGATACACTTAGAAGATGGCGCTGGACACTTACAGTTTTGCTATGATGGCTTAGGACTATAACTGCCATGATAACTTTAGGACTGCAGTTGTCATGAACAGTTTTGCAGTTGTCATGAACAGTTTTGCACTCAAGTCACCATTGGTGAACAGTTGATAACTTCAAGAAAACAGACTTCATGTTAAAACTATAATGAATTTCCCAGTTACACAATTGCACTTTTGGACCATATAGGACACACTTATAGAAGCAAGTTATTTATAATCACGCTATCTATCACCCAAATGAGGATCTGTTCCTTTTTGAGTCTGGTTCCTCTCAAGGTTTCTTCCTTATGTGGTCTCAGGGAGTTTCTCCCTTGCCACCATCGCCTCAGGCTTGCTCATTAAGGATAGATTTATTAGTTCATATGTTTAAAATCTTTATTTTTCGGTAAAGCTGCTTTGCGACAATGTCTATTGTTAAAAGCGCTATACAAATAAATTGACTTGAAAACTTTTGCTATGTGTTTCTTACAATCTCTGGGTTCCTATGAACAGAACCAACAGAGTCTGACCAACCAAAGGTCAAAGGCAACATAGGCACAGCTTGTTTGGAGGTAGCCGAATGGTGGCGTATGTCAGCTCCAGACACTATGAGTGAAATGGTGTGAGACTCGAGATGCTCTACATTTCTTCTGTCTAAAATAAACCTGACAGGCCGCATTCCAAAAGAATACTAAACACCCCACAGTCTAAAAAGCCTGGCCAGTCTCAGAGCACACGAGAAACTGGAGATGCACCTGCTCACACATTTAGACACACGCACGCACGCACGCGCACACACACACACACACACACACACACACACACATACGGCCACAAATAACTACTTTACATTTGTCCACAGAATAGATATTTGATTATAGATTGTTGTTCTGCTGCTTTTGGTAGCCTTCACTAAAAGAAAAAACAGCAACAGACCAAAAAGAGCTGCTTTAAGCCCTTACAAGCTTCACCATGACAGAGGCACATAAAACACCTTAATGCTATGACTTGTGTACTCCATCATGACTGTTTATTAAGCTCATAAAAGGCTTTAAAGGTCATGTCAGCCATGCTGCATATATGTAGAGATGCAACTGAAGATGAATACATTATTTGGAATGAACAGATACAGATATGAATAAGAGGTTTACTATTAGTTTGTCCTTCGATCATCAGTGGTTTGCTCCAGTAGCCCGATTTTCCTCAAAAACCATACATGTATTTTCATGGAAAAAATTTTTTTTTAGTTGCAGCAGCACTGCGTCCCAGTTTCGTAATGCATTCTGATAGCGTGTCCAACAACTTTTTTTGGAAATCCCAAAAATAAATAACATATTATTAGGTGGTTATTATTATGAACTATAATCAATAGTTCCCTGATTTGGGGAAAAAAAGTTATTGTTTTAAAAGATATTTCCTTAGCTTGCACAGTCACGTTAGACAGAACGCTTGTCAGAAAGCTGCACATGGCATCTGGTTGAGACCAATTATAAACTTGAGTGAAGCAGCTGAGGAACTGTGGAAGTTCAGGAGTTGAATAAATTTCTGCACATTTTTTATTTGCCTGATTGCAGAAACTAACTCAGTTCTTTGGCTTGTTTGACATGAGTAAAACACAAGAACACCACAACTCCCTGGCATCATCCCTTTAGTCTTATAGTCCAAGGCCCCAAAAATTTAAGTAGCTGGTGGATCCTTAGTTCTGTAGCACTTGTAGAGCTTGATGTATTGACTGTATACTAGCTTTCTTTCAGATAAAAGATTATGTCGAATAAATAAATGTAAATTCAAATTTAAATGTTAATTTGAATCATCCAGTAAAGTGGTTATACTGATTATTTAAGTGATCTGTTTAAAGAATCATTACACGAAAGCATTCTTCTTTTACCAGAAACCAAAATCATCAGTTGAATTATACCACTTCTGGTTTTCCTAAAATGCATATTGCAAATTTCATGTTTTGCATAACCTAACATTTACATTTATGGAGCTCAAAGAGCTGAAGTTCTGATGGCTGACCTACACACAAGACCAGCTCAAATACTACATATGTTTACAATTCTGTAAAGACTTAGAAAGCAAAGCCCTGTATCTGTGTGTATGTGGAAGAAGAGAAGCCTTGCCTCTGCCACTCAGCCAGACTCCTCCTTCCCTTGGCTCTAGTCTGGTAACAAGATTTTTCCCAACACTTCTCAGAATGAGGGGGGAAACCAAATAAATAAAAGAATAAAAAGAATAAGAGTGAAGGAAAAGCACACACTGAACTATAATTTGTTATATCTTTCAGCTCCAATTAGAAATAATATTAAATCTTTTTGTTCGACTTCACAACAAGACTTCAAGAGGGCCCCCATGACTCCCTCCATGTGCATCCCCACTCAGCCCACTGCTGCTCCTGAATCCTATTAATTATATGACCTACATAGCTGATAGTTAATATTCCAGACTGGGAGAGAGACTGCAAGCCAACAGTGTGGAAGTCTAAATCTGGAGATCTTCAGGACATCAGAGCTCCCCCACAGCAGACGCTTTTTCTGGGGTGCTCGCTTTGATCTTCTCTCTCTTGACATTGTTTGCAAACGTCTGTTTAATGGGACTGGCAAACACAAGAACAGAGTCGCACACAAAGTTTTCAAACAGGCCTTTCTCCACCCACCTCCCTGTTCTGTCATCAAACCTTAACTACAATTATTCTCACCGCACCGAGACATAAGGTGAGGAGAGAAATCAGAGTGGAGCGAGAACCCTGACAAACACCACATTCAGTCCCACAGCCACATCACCCAGGGGATGGAAGATAAGATTTAATAAAACTATTTGTGCAATCAATTCTAAGATTCAAATGAGAGAGACAGCTGATAAAACTATTCTGCTTATGGTCTTTAGATTCAAGTGTGATTGTCTCAGAGGTGGCTCAAGTAGGACTTCAAAACTTCATCAATCCTGGAAGAAATGTTTGTGCCAACATACTCGACACAATACAAATAACAATGAGTAGATTTGTTAAAAAATACATTGATATAAACCTGTAATAAAGTAGAAATATTCTTATTGTACATAGCTAACACAACAGAAGGTTACAGAATGCCTTACTTAAGTTAGAGTATTGGTCCTTCAGAAATGACTCAAGTAAAAGTACTACTTCAACCTAAACTAATTTCAATCAGCAAATATCGAGTGAAAAATATTTGCTACACAAATTCAGATTCAACATTTCAGGACAAACAATGATGCTGATAATGATTATAAAAGACAAGATCAAAATCATTCAGTGTACATTTTTGAATACCAAACTGACTCGTATGAACATTCTGTTCATCTGTTAAATAAACTACTATTCCACACATAAACTATCCGGACATCCAGACTAAGTTTGAAAAATGAATTTGGATTTGAATGCAATCTAATACAATGAGCCTATAATGTATACTGCCAGACAGAGCAGACATTAGCAGAGGCACTATGCTGTGTTTAAAACAAATAAAATCCTGAGAGAGAAACGTTATTCACCCCTACACTACAGTTAGGCTGAAGCCCAATGTTGGGCATTGCTACATATAGTATACTCTCTACAAGTGGTGCTCTAGAACCTATGTAGTGCACTTCATGTCTAATTGAACACCACTGGGATTAAGCAACAGAATAAAAATGTACCACAAGGAGCACGTTTGAATATAACAAAGTAAAAGTAAATGTAGTAAAACGTAACAGAGTAATTGTGGTATGTTAATGCCTACCTATGAAGGTGGAGGTTAGACCTAAATACACACACACACACACACACACACACACACACACACACACACGCGCGCTGATCTCTTAATCAGCATCCAGTCAGGCTGTGGGCTTCTCTGAAGACTGGCCTGGCTGCTGTAAGCCAGAGCATGAATATGAAGCTCTTTTGCGGTGCGGGGCTTGCTTATGTTTTCTGTCTGATATCTCTGGCCCATTCCCATTTCAAAGGGAGGTCCGCCCAGGGGTTTGACTTTTTGATCTGGGTTGGCGACAGACTCGACCACCTGCATGCTCTATCAGGCTCTGGCTTGGCACGATCCCCTGCTGACCGCTCAGACTAGAGGAGCTGGGCACTGAGCACACTGTGGCCTCTCTCTCTCTCTCTCTCTCTCTCTCTCTCTGAGAGGCCTTTGCTCTCATTTTGTGCATTTTTTAAAATTTTGTGCATGAGAGAAAACCGAATGTGTGTGTGATGGCTGGGATGAGGTAGTCTCTCTGCAGACGTTGAACACTGCTGCCATTTTGCTATTTCACAATACTCTCTGAATGAAACCAGGCAAGGAAAAACATAGGTAGAATGGTGACTTGAGAATGTTATAAAGACAGAGATCTGCTAGACCGAAATGTCTCTAAATGGGCAAGATGATCAACTTTTGTCAACAAATGTTTTCAAACTCACTACACGTTTAGTGTAGTGTAAGATATGTAGTCCAAGATTACATTTAAATCAGGTTCCACAGTGTATTTCTGCTCCTCACAGTCCTCTCCAATTTCTTTGAATCACTGATTGAATTGAGCAACTGGGCATTAAACCATCAACCATCAAGGCAAATGTTTTAATTGATATGATTACTCTTTAATGATATTATGATTTCTATAAGCAGGCATTAGCATTAAAAGTTAATGGGATGACTGTGACCATGACAATATAATTAAAACCCTCAGGAGTTGCGATGCTCAAATGAATAATTTACAGTGAGTGGGGTGAGGAAGGGGGGTTACACAGCTCGACACAGCCATGACGGAGAAGAGGAGAAGGAAGATGTGCAAGACAGAAGCTCTGCTTTCCCCCTGCTGGCATTAATGCCTTTGATTACAGGCCACACTATTAGTGCAAAGTATCTGGGTTGTGTCCTTATTAAACCCTGAGCCTTTTGGGATACATGCTTCCTGTTTGATGCAGTGTAAGTGTTCTAAACAGAGAATCTACGAGAAGTCTGGCAGCCTCTGAGAAGGACAGCGCATGTCACATCTCCTTGACTATCTTTAACCTTGTGGGGGGATAAGAATGCGTGCAGGCCCATGATGCACTAATGGCTCTTTTGCTTTGGTTAGTATGCCATTAAAAGAAGAGTGTGAGTGTATGGAGGCATGTACACATGCCTCTTCAGAGTGGTAAACATGTGGACTTGCGTGGCCCTCTCTGGCTCCATCTTATAACAATATTTACAACTTCATATCACGAAACGGTAATGTTGTCCTTGTCACACAGCAGTGCCTCTCGAAACCACATCATGACAAACAAATCCTGGAGTTTGTGAGTGAGTTTGTGTGTGTGGATTCTCCAGAACATCAGAGTTTGTAGTAGCAGTGGAGTGAGGTTCACTACTTTTCCTTGCTTTCACATAAAATACCACCTTTGCATGGTAATACATGGTATGAATTACACCAGGTTTGAAAATGGATGCTCTGCTATGCAAGTGAATTACAGCATTGGGAGAAAAACAAACAAACAAAAAAAAAACCCCACTGTATTAAATGTACAGACATTTAGGAGGTCTGCAGTGAGAGAGTGAAGTGTGTGTTTATGCATGTGTGTATGTATGTTTCCTCATTCCTCCTGACTATAAATGACATTGAATAGAGGTGCAGGTTTAAAGAATAAGCGCTTAATTTGCTTGCTTTCAGAGAGCCAGGAGAGGGAAAAAGGCATACAGGGCCATCATGCAGAAAGGCAGCAGGCATGAGCAAGGCAGCGCATGGCAAAAAAGCTCATAAATCCTGATTTGAGCTGGCCTGAGCCGGCAGCCACGCTGCGCCACTACATTTCTTAAATGCTATGTCTGATTAAGTCTTCCCATTAGGTGACAGCTGAACTTTAACATTAATATGATAATATTGAAATAAGTGGTGTTATTTACTTAGCGCCGGGGCGGGATGGAGGGAGGGGGTGAGGGAGGGGCAGCGGAGGGAGGCAGGGGGGATGATGAATGATTTCTGGACAGCTCCTATGACACCAGGCAGCCGTAGCCTCTCTAATGAGACTTGACAAAATGGAGACATATGCAGAAATATTGGTTACAGTCTACATCCCCGACAAGCTCTCTCTCTCTCTCTCTCTCTCTCTCTCCCCCCCTGATTGTCTACAACCACTGAAGCATCTATTTCAATTGGCACTTCCTTCCTGGCCCCAGGATTTTAAATTTAGCTTGTGTCATTTACATATTACTCTTAATCAAAAAAGAAAAAAGAAACAAAACCTTGCCGTCACGGTTCAGGGACAAGCGCAAAGGCACTTTATAAAATGGAGATGTGACAGATGAGTAAATTCTGTGCGAGCGCGCCTGCCTCTGTGTGCGTGCGCGTGTGTCTGTGTGCATGAAGGTGAAAAAGCGAGCCATTGAGAGAGGGATATGAGGGAGATAGCATATAACTGCGCTTTTGAAAGAGCAGGTGAAATTTAAAAAAAAAAAGTATTTGCACATTATCTTGATTATTCACGAAGTACCATACAGGCACAATATCTTTATAACATGGAAATATGAAACAGACACTAGGGAGCCAGGCTGCTAAAACAAATAGGTAGATATTTCAAGATCACTTTCATACAGGCAACAGCGCCACAGCTTTCAGTGAGTTCCTCTGATCCTAAACCATTTCCTTTTATTCACACAGGCTCACCTGCAGTGTGTTTGTATACATATGCGCATGTGTGTGTTCTCATGCACTAGATAGCACAAGACCAGTAGTCCACACACATCCAAAAAGGGGCAGCAGAAATGGGGTCCCTACCTTCCTCTTACCTTCTCAGCATGCCCGACAGGATACGGGAGCTCTTGCCCAAGTTCGCATCAGTCTCTCTCAACTGGAGAGAAAAAGAAGAGAGTCCATATAAGTGCCACTAAAATCACATACTAGGAATGAGAGGACAAGAATAAACAAAACCCATGTTCAGAAAATATATGAATTATGGTTCTTAAGACAAACCATTTATGCTTGACATAACAGATTCTGTAAGTAAGTAATTTATTAGGCATTTACAAAACATACAAAAATACACACAGTACCAGTCAAAAGTTTGGACACATTCATTGGACACCTACTCATTCATAGGTTTTTCTGTATTTTGACTATTTTCTACATTGTAGAA
>JAOTRR010000059.1:14901163-14911258 GCA_028570945.1 Gogo arcuatus
TCTGAAGTATATAGAGCTATACTTTCTGCTCTGATTCAATCAAATGCTGCAAAACTGATAGGACAGCGCTTCACAGTACAGATGGATAATGACAAACATACCATGAAACCAAAGAGGTGCTTAAGGCAAAGAAATGGAATGTTCTTAAACGGCTGAGTCAGTCAACCCAATTGCGTATGCTTTTCACTTTCACTGAAGGCAGAAAGGCCCACAAACAAGCAACTGAAGGTGGCTGCAGTAAAGGCCTGGCAAAGTGTCTCAAGGGAGGAAAGATTTTGCAAAGGATTTGCATCCAAGTATTAAAAATGATTGTTATATTTAGAATTGTTAATTTGTCCAATTACTTTTAAGCCTGTGAAAATGGAGGGGCTATGTAGAAAATGGCTGTAATTCCAATGGTTAATGTGACGTTTTTGTTAAACCCCTTAAATTAAAACTGAAATGCTACACTTCAATCACATCTTGATTGCTTCATTTCAAATCCATTGTGGTGGTGTACAGAGGCAAAAATACAAACAACTGTGTCACTGATCTGACTATGTATATACACACAGTACAGTACATGGTTTAAAGGCATAATGACATATTTAAATGTACATTACACCTGTAATTTATTTAACCTGTAGTTATTTAACTCCTATCTCCACAAACATGTTCAAAAGTTGCAAAGGAAACAGTTTTATCAGTTTTATTTAATCTTCTTTATACCACTATTTAGTAGTAGCTGTAAATAGATTCGATTTTCTGCCAAGTGGAGTTTTAAATTAAATTTTTCTAAATGTAAATCAAGAGCAGTCAATAAGCCAAACAACTCACATCATCAGTGGCTGAGACAAACAGACAAAAACAACTGCAACTGAAATCCCAACAAAAGAACAACTCCAACGGTCTTTGATTGAGGAAGTAGAATATACTTTTTGAAGGCCGGGGAGTCGCTGTGAACAGTTATTTCTTTAAGGCACAACAGCCGATTAAACTCAATATTAAAATAGAGAAGCATTTCTAATGAAAAATCAAAGGCTGTTTTTATCTGCCTTCGTGTTTCTCTCTGTGCCATTCTCTAGTGCACATTAATGGCAGTCTGGGAAAGAGGCTGGCGCGGGTGCTAGCAGAGTCGACCCTAGCTCGTCAGTACTGCAGAAATCAATAATGAAGAGCCGATGGGAAGGGAGCCTGGCAGAGCAGGCAGGGCCAGACCCACTCTCATCCCAGCATTCTCCTCTGGTGTGCAGTGGGGATTAAAATGTGCCTCCCCGGGTCAGCACCAGAGAAAAGGTGAGATTAGAGGAAATGGAAGAGGGATTTCTGAGGCACAGGATACCTGGCGAGCAAGGAACCAATCGCCCATTAGCCTGTGGCTACCTACATATGGTTCACTGAACCTTCCAGGAAAAAAGGGGGGGGAAAAAAAACAAAAAACAAAAAACAAAAACCTTTCCTCTATGCCTCCCCCATGCCTTCAACATTTCTCTTTTTCTCCATCTCTCTTTTGGAAACACACTTAACTCTTTCTTAGCTTCAGCAGTGGCTTATCTGCTGACCTTACAGTGTTGTCTATCCTAAGAAGTACAAGTACTTCTTGTACTTGTACTTGTACTACTTGTACTATCCTACAAGTGCAGTCTGCTAGTCACAAATATATTTGAGTTTATTACTGTGCGAAAACGTTCATGTCCACACGTATATTGATCCGCTATATAACCGTCTTATGAAGTCTTTCTATAGCATGACCTTTGTCTGGGCGGTCAAGTTATTAGCATCAGAATAGCAAACAGGCGTAGGAGCTTAGCTACATGGTTAAAGCTATACATTTCTATATCCTTTTTTTTGTACTTCATTATGCATGCAAAATTCAAATGAGATGAGATTTGCCTCACACAGGAGCATTATACACATAACCCCTCTGGACTTAACTTCATCCACACTTTAAAATAAGATGTGTGAAGGTTAAGAACAAATATATGCAAATATAAAAGAGATGCACCCTAAGGGCGTTTTTCCCAGGCCATATGAGGAACGTATTAAGAAGGGACAACATGCTTTCATCACTCTTACAAACTGTTTCCAAAACTGAATTTAGCTGCTTATTCAAACAAATATAGGCTCACAGCATAAACTTCGAACAGCTCATAAATGCTATCCAATATATAAAGGAATTACAAGCTTTTAGCTTTATTTAGACAGGTCAGAAATGATCAGGATGCTGCGCAACCTGCAAAGGAAAAAAGGACTTGTACAGCAAAAAGTCAAGAGTTTCATTATAGAGTCAAAAATATTTTGACTGTACTGAAGACTAAAACCCACAACACAGAAGCAGACGTTACATAATGTCACCACGACACAAAAGAGAAGAAGTCTGCATTGACATACTATCATGCTAGCTGGTCTTCCTGTCAATGTGACGTATCAAACCTTTTCTTGAAACAAATATTTTGATGTGTGTAGAAATTTGATCAAGACAGCCTTGGCCATTAAACCAGCAGACTTCAAGCCACAAATAATCCCAGAGACATGCTCATGTTTTTACACAGTGCTCATTAGAGGCACTTAAGTCAGAGGAAAGTAAATGAACTTTAAGTGGGGAAACTTTAAAGCAATTCAAAGACTTAGTGTTTTCTGTAAATAAATAGTGCGGGGGGGGGGAACCACACCAAAAAAACCACAAAAACACTGGATGTCAAAATAGCCCGGCACTTGTAAATTTCCTGGTCCTCACTCCAGGGTGTGCTTCTTTAAAAAAAGGAAACAAAAATAACAAATGATACCTAATGTATCTTATAAATACTTCATGATTTTGCATTATTAAGAAAGTTGGCCAAAAAATTGTCACTTTATGACTTTAAGCTAGTGCTAAGAGGGCAGGAGAGCTGATGGCTCTGCTTTTCTCTCAGTGTCCTGTGTGTCCTGCAGGTCAATAAGGATACACTGACATAATGAGGATAAATGCTACAGTGGTCAAACAATGCAGCTTAATCCATTACTCTCTGTATAGTCTATGCATATAAAATTTACACACATTTAGAAAGATGATATAGATTTCTAAATGTTGCAACATGAACACACACAAAGCTGCAGTGTTTTGAGAGGTTGTTAGTTTACTGGCTCAGTAATAGCATCCCATTTCTATTAAGTGCATGATCTCCTCATTTCCAGCCAAGGAGGCCTGATTTACCCCTCTGAGTGACACAGGACTTCACCTCATCAACCTTCCATCACTGCGATTACCACATGCGCCACGGAGCAGATTTCACAAAGCCACCAAATCACACCTCTACACATTTCCCTCCATTCCCTCCGTCAGTGCACTAGATCCTCAGAGAAAAATGACAGACACAATCTGTCATTTTAAAACTCTTCGCTCAATAATTCTCGACACTAAACTGTTTTTGGAACTGATTAGACTAGATTAATGTCGTGCTTAACATGTTAAAGTACTAATAAATGCATCTAGTATTAAGGATCATAAAGCCTAGAAAACTATTTTATTTCCTCATATAATCTGCAAAGTCCAATACAGAAAATGTGATTTTTTTTTAATCAAGTTACTTAGCATAGATATTTTACTTATCAATATATCCAACACAATCTACATACAAATTATCACATAAAACAGTAATTTCTAAAAGTAACTAAATATTTATCAAAATTCAGCAAAATTACTATTGCTATTTAAGAGAAGACATTTATTAAACATTTATTATTAAATGTATTAAAACATTGAATTTATTGAACTGCCATTCTTAAATCTATCGTTATAGTTTGTTTTTTCATTCAACCTTCAACTATACAAAGAACAAAAAAAAAATCAATTAATAAAAATGATTAATAATATGAATTATGTTCAATGTTTGGCCACAAACTGTAAGGTAGTAGTATACAGCCATGCATTTAATTGCAATGAAACATCACCAATATCAGCAAATTATTATAAATCTGCAGATTATAAAAAGCGAAATACTGATAGCTCACGAACACTTATATAATCTGCCATATTGATTGTACCTATGAGATATCTACAGATATCTATTATAAAATATGCTTGTGTATTTCAGTTTTAGTACACATCACTGTTGTGGCGTTTATACTAAATAAAGAATATGTTGTGTAATGTTATTGACGCAACCATTTACATCAGTACGAAGATCATGCAATACAGTGCTATAACCGGCACTGCTAAACCGCAGCTACAAAATCATATCTCCGATTTATTTCTGCTTTAGAAATGTAAACACTTTAATATAATGTAGAATATAGATTTATCATAGAGAATTTGTGCACTTTACATAACAACTACGTAAATAAACCCTGTATTCCAACTACCTTTAAATCACTTCTGTGCAACAGTAAAAATCATTTAATTTGGAGACTGTAGCAGTGTGTGATATCAGACAGGTTAAATATCTGCTCAGAGTAATGGTAGGGGGCAGAGTTCAAGAGTTTAGCAATCTTTTAGTCATTCTGGTTTAACGGTCACCTTGCAAGCACTAGCTACTAATCAGGATGTAGGAGTCATTTCTTGATTCTAATGTGTTTCTCAAATATAATAAAGATATAAACAATATGGACAGCTAATTCCTGGGTATCAGCGGGTCTAGTTGTACCAAGAAGAGGCTCTTCTGATCCACAAATGCCTTTAAGCCTCAGCAACTCAGGTGCAGTTCTGGTTGGCAAGATTTTTAGTAAAATGTCGCCATCTCCTGGTCAGGGAAGAGAAAAATATTGAATCCAGAGGAAGTCAGGAAACTGGTGATTAGTAGATCTGACTAAAATTTGATAATTTCCACGTGACAGCTTCATGAAAACGCTATGTTGCCTTTTATGAATGAAAACAAACTAAGCCTTATGAGTAACTTGGCTAAAGAAGTGGAAAGCTCTGATTTGTATCAAACTCCCAAAATATATCAATGATTATTAATGATATTGGTCATAATTTCTAGTCTAAAGCAAAACATTTGGGGCATCCATAATATGTCAGTCCTTAAAGAATATTTATAATGATTAACCCTTTCACCACTGTGTAACTTCATACACAAGGGTTTCCCTACTACAATGAGACCAGAATAGCAGTCTGCAGTGGTGAAAGGGTTAAGCACAATAACTACCTGCACACCTAATAGCGAGTATATCATTATTATGGCCATATAAGAGAACTTGGAGGTGGTGAAACTGAGCCCCTTTGAAGATTTGCAGTCTATTTACCCAACTGGCTTCATTAAATTATGCCTCCATTACGGTGCTCGTGTCAGATCAAAGGCATGACTAAGAGGCATGTCATTCTGGTCCCCGAACCCAATGACTTTTAGCATGACCAATCACAGACAAATCTTTTCCTGTCTTCCCCCCCCCCCCCCACACACACTCTCAACACTCTCTTTTCTCTGCCAGTGTATGGCCTCCACAGGGTCTGGCTTTCAGATCGACCCACTGTCCCTTTATCAAAATGAAGCCATCATCAAGCACACCCGCCTTTGGCATGTCCTTCTGATATGTTACTCTCTTTTTTCCCCCCCTAGAAGAGTGGCAGAGTTGCTAGGTCAACCAGTTTCCGTCTGCTACTGAACAGGAGGCTGAGTGAAGCAAGTGGCAATGGCAGGAAGACTTCAAACACGGGTGAATGACTGGATGTGAGAGAGGGGTAAAGCGAGAGAAGCTTCAGGAAGACCAGATGAGGGGAAGGCCAGGACAGGGCCTTGATTTCCCATGGAAGCACAACAAAGACTCCTTTTTAAAATAAAATAAGCGATGGCCTTTTTCATGACACCTCTTAGAAGTGTGCGCATGTGCTCACATCTCATGATAGAGAGGATAAGCCATCCACGCTAAAGCATTTGGCACTTCTGAGCACCCTGCTGAATCTCCCAGCTTTGGGACATTTGCTAGGGCTTACTATCAACAGTAGCTTCAGGGGGAGCTGTCTTTCAAATGCACACTGAATGAAGAAAATCTGATTTCCAATTACTATCGCGTTTTAAAATAAGCTAGTTGGAAACGCATATTAAACAAATTGACATACATAAACTTCCTGTTTACACAGGAAAAGACCTAAACAAGTTGTCAAGAAAAGATATTCAGCTACACCAGCAAACTGAGAACTGCTATCCTACAACGTAAACATCTGAACATGTAAACAGAAAACAATGATCCACAAGTATATCTTGAAGGGGGTTAAAAGGATCAGATGAATGCTGAATGTAATGTGAAAGCCCTGCACAGCAAGTGTTAATTGCATGATAATTAACCGCAGCCTCAATCAAGCAAGAGAAGTTAAAGATTAATCGTCAGCCAATTAAATGCCCATAGTGAGGAGTGTGAGGCCTCTCTGAGGGGAAAAAAAAACAACAAAGATCTCACTCTGATCTAAGCAATCAGTCTCAGAGCATCAGATCACTGGAAAGAGTTCATTTTCTTAAATGTTCTCATTTATTTCACGCCTTTCTGGAATCTTTGTTGATGCTGCTACCATCTGGTATTGATATTGAGCACACCTCTAATTAGATACACGTGCAGGGTTTGACTGCAGGATTTAGATGAAGGACAAGAAAAGAAAGGAATGAGAAGTGGTTCGTGCAGAGACTTAATGCGACTTCAGATTTCAGACAGATTACTTACATTCCCACAGATGGCACAATGGTGTCATATTCAAAGGCAGTAAAATCCATTAACAGTAAAATGCAACGAATGTAAAGAAAATATTCATATTTTCTTAAGAAATAAGTATAAGTCTCAACACAATGGACAATAGAGTGAAGCAAGACAAAAAACAGTTTCTGAGGGCAAGGCCTTCATTAAGGTTTGATGTGAGTAGGGTGGGTTTGGAAGGCAGGTACGATTTATGAATAACTAAACAAGGACATGGAGGCGGAGAAGCACAGGCTCACACTCCTCGGGCCCAACACAATTTCATAAACACACTCAGAATTAGCCTCGGTAGACATCACTGACCTTCAAAGAGCGGAGTTTTTGTGTTTGTGAAGAAGGAATATATTTTTGGCTGTGTTTGTGTAGTTGGATGCGTAAACCAAGTCATAAACCAAGCTTTACGTGCTGTATGTAGTGTATGAGCGAGTGTTGAGGGGTATGCTATACTCACAAAGTCCTTCTCGAGCTTCTCCACCTCCTGTTTGTAGCTCTTCAGGCGGCTGTTGTACATGGCTCTGCTCTGGATGGGGATCTCTCGCACCTCCAGGTCCATCTGCTCCAACTATGCACATCAGATTGGGTTTTCTTAACTAGTGAATCAACTATATTGTGTCCCACATTTAGAAAAACAAAGTAAACTTAGGAAGCAGAAGAACATAGAAAACCATGAAAGCAAAAGGGAAAAAAAAGATGCTTTAAATAAGTTAAGGCCCACGGAACCTATGATTAGATGTGTAAGCAGTTTTACACCATGTTCTGACGAATAGAATTATTTCCTACTGCTGTCGAAACAGGATTTTAAAATCTCCTTTAGTCCTTTTAGTTTCTTATTTATACTGATAAACCTTCCACAGCTCACTGACACCCTAAAATAATCTTTTACTGTTACGTAAATAGACAGTAAAATTCTTGGAACACAATTATAAGCAAATCTTCCAAAAAGATAGAATGTTTATCAGTTTATTACTTCTGACTGCTAGGAAAAGTCATCAAATGGGTAGCGAACCGAGTCTCACTGCAGATCTAGTAAGTGCTGTGGCTCTTCACTGACAGCTACTGCATGTGTCCATGTCACATCAATGAGCCCCCCAACACACATACGCACGCACATGCACAATATAAAAAATAAAAATAAAAAATAAAAAAACACATGCAAACAAACAGCCCAGTTGATTTACAGCATCCAATCAACAATTACATGTCGGAACAAACACAAAAGCAATTTACATGCGTCACATGTCCTTATTTTTAGCACTGCACCACATGACACCTTTCTCCAGTAATGGCATGAAATGCATCATGTGCTGTCAGTAAAATCTGTATTATGAGGATGTGATCACACTGTTAGCACAGAGAAGCCTTCAGCCACATGAAGAGTATCTAATGTCACAGCTGACATTACAGATGTTGTTTATGCAGGGGATTTTTTTCTCCCCCCACCCCAAATTCATTATTTAGAAAATGTGGAAAGTGGAAATTACTGATCAAAAACCTACCAACTCTCTGACTTCCTCGAGCTGTTTGTCGACATTTAGAACCAGCTGCGTCTTGTCCTCTGAAAAGGAAGAAGCAGAAAACATATTGATCAGTTGATGGGAGAGCTGTGCTTTATGACAAGAGCCCTACTCTTGCACATCAACAGGAAAAAACAAGCCTGCATTTGAAGATGTATTTACTTATTCGTGTCACAGAAAGATCCGTATTTGATGTCTGCTATTTCTCCACATGTAAACATCTTTGTTGGTCTATGGAGGAGCCTTGTGCTAACTCACAGAGGAACATGTCAATTCCACCAAACACTACTCCAGAGCCATCCAGTAAAATCAGGATGTGGCTTTTGGCGAGTCGGGACATAAAGGAGAACTACAAAATGACAGTAAATGTGACAGACAAATACAAATGAAACGGTTACTTTTTCCTTGTATGTTCTTGTAATAACCATAATCAGATGTTACCAACACAGACAGCATGTAAGATTAACAAAAAGTGAAAAACAGCTAACCATAAAATTTAGATTAAGAAAAAAACCCAATATAATAATAAATGGGAAGAATAAAAATAGGACTAGCACTGCCGAAAAACAAAATGCAGAAAAAAAATCCATTAACCAGTATAAAAGCAGATGTCTGTCAATACAGTCAAAACAAAAGTACACCCATCTTTTGTTGGACATCTATCCATTTTTCAAACCTAGATATAGCCTCAGAGCCCACACAGTAAACAGCCTGGGGCAATTCTTTGTAAGGTGAGCACACAAAGGCTGTTCTATACAGAAGCCGTGTAGGGCAGGCTGAAATATGCATGTCCCTACTGGACATGTACTGGACACTAGCAGCAGCCCAGGAGATCCACAGACTGACCATCAGACCACACGTTGTTAAAATTTTCTTACAAAGGTGTGTCTTTATGTCTCTACTCAATTTTACATGACATTTGATTGGCAGACATTGGTGTTCTGGGCTTAGTTTTTATATCAGAAATACTCATTTAAGTTTAATGGAAGGACAGCGCACATTCTCCTTGAGTTCTTGTTTAAAGATTGGGTTTTGTGCTGTACATAACAAAACCTAAACAGAAGAACATCTATGTGAATGCATGAAGTGAGCCAGCCAAGGACATTTAATCTGTCCAGTGTGCTTTATCAGGGTCTGTACATGTGGCATTGTGCATCACAATAATAACAAAAGGAGAATTTTGTTGATGCTGGCTTCACGGCATCACACAGAGCATCGCCACAAATATATGACAGGGGGAAAAAATTTCTTTATTTACACGCGCACAAGAATTTAATTCAAGAACGAAAATTCTGTAAAAAGGACAAGCCTGGCTATGGATAATAACCACAACACAATACACATTCTCTTTCTCTTCAAGAAAAACGATACAAGCAAACAAAAAGGGCACAGACTTGCAATGTACTCTAGTAAATTATTTCAATGAAAGATTTCCCTATGTTTTTCCCCCCATTGTCGTTGTTTTTTTTCCTACATAACTTTACTCACTATCCCTCCATCTTCTATCTGAAATGTACAATACTATAAATAATAAAAATTATAATTATAGTAGTATTAGTAATTATCATTAGCATTAAAATGAATTAGCACGTACAGGAGAAAATGTACTAACATAACTAACAAAATTCAACTGAAAAATCCTTTCAATTGTGTTATACAGCACTGATCTTCAGGAAAACTCTTTGTTGTACACATTTCATATGAACAGATTTCTACACCAAATTTTGCTGTAAAATAAACAAGAGATTCTTTCAGAAATTCCAAAACTTACAAAAATCACATATTAAGAAATAATATTAACAATAATGTTCACACATTATTATTACTGTTATTGACTTTCACCATCTGAAAAGAGTTCATTATGAGTACATGCATTCAGCCTCCCATATCAAGTCAAGTTTATTTATATAGCGCTTTTAACAACAGAATTGTCGCAAAGCAG
>JAOTRR010000059.1:15047459-15068385 GCA_028570945.1 Gogo arcuatus
TCTCTCTCTCTCTCTCTCTCTCTCTCTCTCTCTCTCTCTCTCTCTCTCCTCTTACTTACTTGATTATGAGTTTCCTCTACTGCCCAACACAAAATCAAGTCATGTTTTCTTTTCATTTACACTTTCTTTGTTCTTGAAGATGAGAGCGGTTCCAGTCACTTGCTGGACACACAAGTTCTCCTGATCAACCAGAAACGCTGCATGGCTCCTGATGTTCTTGGTGAAGTGCTGGATGACAATATGGTCTGTGCTGGACGAATGCAAGGAGGGTATGACACCTGTCAGGTGTGTATTTGTGTGGTTGTGACTGCAACTGGGACTTGTTAAAAAATAGAAAAATTACATTAAATATATATGCACCAATAATCAGTTATTTAATGGATTAAAGTTAATGTGTGCATGTGCTAAATAAATACATAAATATTGTTAGAATGTGTAGTTTGTACTATTTTATTTTGCTGGGTTGTTTTCTTTATAGGGAGACTCTGGGGGCCCTCTTGTCTGTAAGCAGAACAACACACATTATGTCTATGGAGTGGTGAGCTGGGGTGATGGCTGTGGCAGGAAGAAGAAACCGGGTGTTTATGCCCGTGTCACCCACTTCATTGACTGGATCAATGAAAAGATGCGCTCCACATAGAGTTGCACTACACATTACATGCATGCATTCATTATTGATTGTGTTTTAATAAAGGACATCAGACAGTTGATAGCACAGCATAGTTTTCAGTAACCTTTAATTTTGGAATCTATTGTCATAAGTCATACATAAAGCATGTACTCTTAATTGAGCTTATATCTGTACCTGTTGGCATACTCAAAAGGCTGAACCTGCCAGGCATAAAGTATACTGTATCAAACATCTCTTAAATATAACTCTTCTGCCATTGGCAGTCTAAAATAATAATTGTCCACCTGTGACACACAAAGCAATTATACATTTGACTTCCAATGCTACCATTAAATAAAGTTTTCCAGTTATTTTCAAAATAAGGCATTTTCCTCAAATAAAGCTGCTTATTTCATTTGTTAATTAATAAAAAAAAGAAAAGCATTTGTTTTTCCATTACAGCAATCCTGCCTTCTTCACATGTACAAGAAACTCTCCAAAAGACTCAATTCCATCAGTACTTACAGTTCATAACCTCGATGTGTTAATAATACCTCAACAAACTGGATTTATACACATTCATTATACTTACTCTACCCCCACTTTCATAATTCTTCCATCATTGTCACATTCAGATTTAATTCATTGTGTTCATATGAATATTCTTCACTCCACTTGGGAATATTCTTAACTTCACTCTACTGAATTACTGGTAGAAAAACAGGCACTACATGGCATCACTGTAAACTGCTTTCTTTACACTACTGTACATTATGAAATGATCACTAATTTGTAATGAATTTTTTCTCAGAGGACTGGTTGGTGAGGGACTGGTTTGTAGAAGAGTTAGATGTTACAGACTGCATTGTCATGGACTTTGTTGTTTTTGCCTGTTTGAAAGTAGTGTGGATGGTCTTCTTCCTTTTGACATGAAGGATCTCCATGGCATCTGGATTGACTGCAGACTGCTGGACTTGCTCTGTGGTCTCCACCTGCTCTGAGGAGCTGTGCTGCTGATTCTCCAACTGCAGCTGACGCTGGAGCCTCTGAAGAAGAGGAGAGTTATGCAGACATTGGCTGCAAGTCTAATCATATTTTTAAAATAATTTGTTCATTTTTTTCAGTTTTCTTTCTTTTTTACATATAGTATCTCCCTTTCATATTTGTTGCAATTGTAGATTCTAATAAGTTGTCTCACCATCAATTCTTGATACTTGGAGATGGCTTGCTCAGTGTCCAGGCCCTCAGCCAGGCCAAGCTCGGCAGCTCTCCTGGCCATTTCGACCTTATGAGAGCCTGGAGGAGTCCAGCCCACCCCCTTTATCCAGTTCAGGTCAGATTTATAGTTCACCTGCGACCATCCACACAAAATCAAGTCCCATATTTAAATCAGAACAGTTTACAAGATTCCATTAGCTCTCCAATACACCTGCTATCTAAATCACAGATATTCCAAACCCAATTGGTGACTGGAAAAAACAATACAGCAGTTTTACAATAACAGTTTTATAACAAATAATACAATAAAAGTATTAGTTTTCTTACAAAAAATATTAGTGAATATACTATTTTGTTAAGTGTTCTTTATGTTGCATGGCTCCACACATAATTCAAATGTTTTGACCAATATTTGCCATAATGTATATAAATATCACACAGAACACAGAAAGTGTCCCCCTCACATCACTCTGTAGCTTGTAGGCCTGTTTGGCATGTTGGACGTTCAGCTGCTGTGGATCACATGTGTAGTTATGGAGATGCTGGCGGTATCTAATGTCACTGGCCTGAGCCTGGCTCTTCCTAGCATGCAGGAACTCTGGCTGGTCTGCATGGATCTTAAATTGAGACCGTGTCTCCTGGAACTGCTTCTTGTACTCATTGTTGCTCTGCAGCTTGCTTACAGTCAGTGAATGTCTCATCTTGGGGTCATCCTCAACACTGAGGAGACCTATCTGCTGGCCCTTCTGTTTTACAAAGGCCTCCTTGTAGTGGAACTAAAGAGTAATAGATACACTTTGGTTAAATCCAACAGCTGTTTGGTCAGAAAATGTAGCTTCTTTACTTTTATATAAGACTGATAAATGATTCAAAGTTGTTACTTATGCTCACATCACTAGCAATTTCTCTAGAGGCCTTGGCTGTCTGGAATGGGATAGCATCTAGTCTCAAGTCATAGCCTGCTGACTTCACCTGGTCTCCTGATGCCTTATAAACTTTCTGTAGAGTGAAACATAGGATAGAAAATGATCCAATGACATCATATGAAGTAAATGAATACAGTACCCTTTCAAAACTTAAAAAAAAAACAACTTCCATCATACATCGCTGATCTGTTGTGCATTGATCTTTGCTCTGATGAAGTCAGGGTGATCTGGGGGTAGGGTGTATTTGTGCATGGACTCAGAATTGCCAGACTTGTACAATCTCTGAAATACACCATAACTGGTTATTACATTGTGCCAGTATTTTCAACCCAATAACTCTATGTTGCATTCTTTTTTTGGCATTTCTGTAGTATTCTCTATGCATCACTTAATTTTATAAGACATTAGTTGTAGACTTGCCTCACTACATTGCATGTAACTGTTCTTGGCATGGACAATATCAGGGGAATCAGTCACTTGGGTAAACTTCAGATGACCAGGAAGCTGACGATATTTCTTCTGCAATTACAAAGTGAGGCTTAATATTGTTAGCATTAAATTAAATTGCATAAACAGGTGAATGATTTGTTTAATGCTATTGTGTTTTTAGTTCTGACAGTGTGGATTTACATCACTGATTAGCTCTCCAGCTTTTCTTGCAGACTCAATCTGAGGTGCGCCAACTGAGTCCCAGGCCACTCCTTTCATGAAGTTTAGATCTGATTTGTACAAATTCTAACAAAAAAGTACACAATATACAGTATACTCTGTTTAAATCACAATATATGTTGTTCTGCTCTT
The DNA here is from genome assembly GCA_028570945.1 of Gogo arcuatus. Lineage (NCBI taxonomy): Eukaryota > Metazoa > Chordata > Actinopteri > Siluriformes > Anchariidae > Gogo > Gogo arcuatus. The sequence goes on from JAOTRR010000059.1 coordinate 15,051,015, forward strand.
TGCTTGGTAGACCTTGTCACCAGAAAAACTGTATACATTTACCAAATAATTTTCTCTCTCTAATAAACTCTTCCCCAATAAACTCCTTTTCTCTTACCTGGCTCTGCAGCTCATAAGCCTTCTTTGCCCACTGCATCTTCATGTCATCAGGCAATACAGTGTAGGAATGGAGGCGTTTCTTGTAGTCCTGGTCACTGGCCAGGGCCTGGGCTTTCTTGGCATGAACCAGGTTGATTAGGTCTAGTCCAAGGTGATACTGCCCGCTGGTGAACATGACATCTTTACGGTAGTCCTTGTTACTCTGCAGACGTGCCATCTGCCAGCAGTGTAGGAGGTTAGAGTCATCCATAATGCTCCGTGCTCCAATGTGCTTGCCCTTCTCCAGAACATGGTTGTGCTTGTACATGTACTGTGGAATGAAATCGATTCAGACTTCCAGGTTAGTAATGATAATTGAAAAAAAATATATATAAAAAGTAATAATATTTAAGCACAACTGATATAAAATAATTTGGGTGATCGAATCATGCTGCACTGACATTACACACTACAGAGAAAATCTCTAGTTATGCCTGTAGCCATTTACAGAATATGTAAAATTAGCATGGATTTTCTTACATCGCTGGCAATGCATGTGGATGCTTTGGCTGCTTGGAAGGGGATGTCCTGCATTGTCAGTTTATATCCCTGAGCTCTCAGTGTGTGCCAGGACTCTTTGTACTTGGTCTAGAACAAGAATGCAAATGCAGGATTCCATAACTGCATTCGAAAAGCCACACTATGACAGTACAATGAAATTAAACCAGAAAATATTCTGACACATATAGTATAATATAGTGGAATTATTTTAGAATATCAGTTTTAAAAATAGGGTTAAGTAAACAAAGGAAATATTGGCTTAAATGGCTTACATCACTGAAATTAGCAGCGTTAATCTTAGCCTGGGTGATCTCTGGTCGTTCAGCTGTGATGGTGTAGTTATGTCTGAGGTTCTCGCCTTTCTCTTTGTATAGTCGCTGTTGAATTTGAACATAGACACTAATCCTAATTTGTTTCGACTGAGTCTCAGAAAAAAAGAAACAGTGAGGACGTCAGATGACAAAAACACAATGTAACGCACCTCATTAGTGATCTTGTTGCTGAACTTGGCATGAACAATGTCAGGGGAATCTGTAACAGATGTGTGCTTAAATGCATACGGCTGCTGTCGATATTTTTTCTGTTGAATTTGAAAAGAGAAATTACATCATTAAAATGTCATTTTCTTATTTATTTTTTTTTAGAGATTTCCCATTAGATGTTAAACAATAAGACCAATAAAACATACCTCACTGATCAGCTCTGTTGCACGTTTGGATCCTTCAATCTGTAAGGCACCAGTAGCAATCCAGGCAGACCCACGCAGGTAATTCATATCAGAGCGGTATGCTTTCTATTACACATATACAAAGCACAAGTCAGTAACTGTTCAATAATAATAAGTCACTTTACATATAAGTGCACATATAAGTACTACTGTATATGTCTCAGATAATCACTGAGACACCGGGGCTTTTTAGTGGAGAAAACCTGATGCAGTGCCTTATAAGGTGTTCCCTATATGTGCCCTTCCAATGGAAAAGGATGCTGTTATGAAATGCCCTCTATGCTGCCCCTACATGACAGTGTCCCAAAGGGTGCACTTTCCAGTAGAGAAAATGGGATGCTGTGCTGTGTAGAGTACTCCTACAGTCTGAAAACATGATGAAATGCCCAATTAGGTGCTGCTCTAATGAAGAAGTGCCTGTCCAGTGGAAAAAATGTGATGTAAAGAGTGTCCCTACATGTATGAGAATGTGGGGATCATTCCTAATGGATGCCCCTCCAGTGGAGAAAATGTGATGTGGTGCCACATAGGTGCCCTTACAATGGGATAAACTTGAGGTTTCCTACAGGTGCCTTTCTGATGAAAACAAAAAAACCTCATGAAGTGCCCTCTTAGATGCCCTTCCAAGTGAGAAAAAACTCACTGGTCTTGTGGTGCTGCCAAATACTTTGATAAGATTTTAAATTGACCTCTCAAACCCTGCTTACATTCAGAATACATTGTATGGCAGCTGAAAAATCTTTTCTGCATTTTTTTTGCAAGGGTAAGTTAGGCTAATATCTAGCTAGCATTTTGATGTAATCTCATCTGCACTGTCCCTGTTTTATTTTTTTATTTATTTTTTAATGTACCCTTTAGGTTAAGTTACATTATGTTAGGTTAACTGTATTTGATAGTATAAGACAAAGTAAATTGTTGCCAACAGTGACTCAGTAAAATAATAATCATTCCCCTTGTTGAAAACTTTCATCTATTCCGTCCATTTAAGTTTTCAGTTTTAACCACACTGCCTCTAGAATATTCAGATGTCAGAGAGGGCTTAATACAGTCTGATCTGTAACTCTGACATCCTACTTCAGTGTATGAGGTAGGTAATGCAGCAAGCTTTCTTTAAAGATGTAAAGATTGAGTTTTACCAATGATGCATTACTAAATACTAATGTATGTACACTGCAAATGTTTTAGCTGTATCACATTTTTAGCCTAGATGCCTAGCTAAGGTGATAGCTAACTAAACAGGTACCATGCTTAGCTAATTCTGTGCTAACTGTTGGACTCAATTTGAATATCAAGCAGAAGTGTAAAAAATCCTTCCGTAAAGGAACAAAATGCCCATAGGACTCACATCTCTCTCTCTCTCTCTCTCTCTCTCTCTCTCTCTCTCTCTCTCTCTCTCTTTGTGTGAGTATGTGTGTGTGCTTATACTTTTAATGTGGATTGCCTAATAGCATAATGTTAATCAAGGATGAAAACTATTTCATCATGCATGATGCGTCATAGCTTTTGCACTGGTGGGGCCTCATGTCGTGCAGTAGGTGCCCTTTTTAATTTTTTCGCCCCTGCCCTTCGAACAGCCTGAGTCTGGCACTGCAGATAATCTTTGTTAAAGAGCCATTTATATGCAGTACTCCATGCAAAATTTTGTATCTATACAGTGCAAACATCCATCAATCCATTAAGAACAATTATTGTTAGAAGACATCAGAGGTTACCTCACTCTGCAGCTCATAAGCTCTCTTGGCAGCTTGCACCTTTAGGTCATCAGGCAGAGCAGTGTATTGGTGCAGGGTAAATCTGTAGTCTTGGTCACTGACCAGAGCCTGGGCCTTCTTAGCATGAACCACGTCTAACATGTCCATTGGGAGGTGGAACTGAGAGTGTCCCTTAGCAGAGTCTTTCTTATATTTAATCTATAGAGTGTGCATGAGTTAAATCAGTAAATCTTCCAAACAGATCTTTAAATGATAAGTACTAAGTACAAAATAGATGTTTTAATACAGTGTACACAGCTGATATACTCACATCACTCTGTAGCTGGGTGGCGTGCACTGAGTGGGCAATATTAATGTCATCCTGCAATCCTTTCAGGCCAATCATCTTACCCTTCGACTTCTCAAACTGTTCTTTGTATTTTTGCTAGAAGTGAAAAAATGTAGAGCTCAGTTAGTTTCCCCTGAAAAATAACAACATAATATAGTAAAAGATAGGATCACTCTTACATCACTAAGTATCTCTCCAGAGGATTTGGCTGCCTGGAAAGGAATAGCATCCAAACGTAATTTGTAGCCTGCATCTCTGAGTTTTGTCCATGATTCTTTGTAACATGTCTTTAAAAAAACAAAAAAAACCCAGGAAGAACACATTAAATAAGTGGATATTAAGTTAATGAGCAATGGTGGTACTGAAACAGCATAGCACACATTCAAAATATCTCACCTCACTGAGGTTCATAGCATTTATCTTGGCCTGCACATGCTCTGGCAAGTCTCCTGTGATTGTGTAAGTGTGCTTCTCATTCTCTCCCTTCTCTTTGTACAGCCTCTGTATGATCACAAAGTATCTATTTACATCTGCACAATTAGGAGCGCTGAGAGAAATACCTTATTAAATACAACCATAGTAAGTAAATTCATCATTGAGGTAAATTCATCATTCATCATTCAGATCTGAGAGTTCAGGTTTCACATAATCACTAAATTGTCATAGATTTACTTAAGTGTATTATGTGTACAAATATAATTCTGATCCTGATAGTCGTGGAATTTTCTTACATCTAGTGCCAGTTTGTTGCTGAGTTTGGCCTGTACCATCTCTGGTGTATCCTCCACACTGGTGAATTTCAGAGCACTCACATTCTGACGATATTTTGTCTGAAACACACAGGCAGCACATCGGTGCACAATTTGTTATATACTGTGAAATAAAATTATATAAAATAATTTTTGTTCAAAGGAAATGGCTCATGGATACTGCACAAGGCTTATGTTTCATATTCCTAGGCTGATAATTTTAAACTATATTTAAGACTTTTTTTTGTATATTTGCAAAGGTGATTAAAAAAAATTGCAACATTCTGTTGATAAACTGATAATAAGATTGTTTAGTCAAATAAATCATCACACAGGCTTTCAGATGCTCTAAATAAATATTAGTTTATAGAATTTGCAGATGTCATATGTGTTTTATTAGTATTTTGCTGGGAGGTATTTCTGTGTTCAGGCCCTGATTGAATGAATAATACACTTTTGTGTAGTTTTTTTTTTTTAAATATGAGTCTTAGTTTGTACATTTACATGTTTTCCTAATTCTAAATGTGATTTATTAATTACTATATGAATTAAATAGAGATGAAGGAAATTACACATTTTAGCTCAGTTCAGCTAGGAGACTTTAGGGGTCTTACAAATGCTAGTAATATTCAGAGTTCAGGCAGTTAATCAATACCTCACTGATTATGTTGCCAGCCTTCTTAGCCTGCAGTACATCAAGAGATCCTGTAGTCTCCCAGCCAACACCCTTCATCCAGTTCAGATCTGACCGATACTTTTTCTGAAGGAGAAACCAGTTCATATGTAATCAGTTGTCAAAATATTTCAGTTTGGTTATTCCTCGAGATCAGGCATACTTAAATATACTGTATATTTGCTATATCTGACTCTTACATCGCTCTGTTGGCCATAAGCTTTCTTGGCCCACTCTACTTTCATGTCACTGGGCAGGCTTGTGTACTTGTGCAGGAAAGTTCTGTAGTTGGTCTCTGTAGCCAGGTCTTGGGCCTTTTTGGCCTGACTAATGGCCATCATATCAAGTGATGCACTGTATTTGGTCTTACTGTCCTCATACTCTTTCTTATAGTTGCGGTCACTGTGGAGTTTAGTGGCCAGTGTCGAGTGCGCCAACTGAGAATCATCTGTCACAGTCTTCACCCCAATCATCTTTCCTTTTGTCATCTCATACTGTTGCTTGTATTTCACCTACAGAACAACAGACAATGGCTATTAATGAAACAGTCACATACCCATATTTTTTTTTATAAATTACATTGTGTTGCATAAATATTCATATCATTGTACCACCATTCATTACAAAATGTGGAAAAGTTCAAAGAGGGTGAAGGTTTATGCAACACGCTACTCTGAATATTGTAGTTTCACACTGCAGGTAAGGTCTTTTACACTTATTGTATTTTGGTCACTCACATCACTGGCAAGGTCCCTCTTAGCTTTGGCAGTAAGGATAGACAGTGCATCCATGCGTAGCTCAAAGCCCTTGTCCCTCTGGGCCTCCCAACTACTCTTATAAGTTTTCTGAAGAACACAAGGAGAAAACAGCATTGGCTTATAATCTTAGTCTTCAATTATTTGCAGGTTATTTCATAGTGACATATTTGCGAATGAACACATACATCACTGAGAAGCTCTGCATTAGCTTTGGCCTGCCTGTAAAGAGGTTCATCCTTGCTCGCAGTGTACTTATGGATGATCTGCTCCGTGCCTGCCTTGTATGCCAGCTGAGAAGAGATCAGTCAAAAATATGAGACTCACTCTGCCAGTTGCTTGATTTGGAACATTAATAAGAAGTCAGACAAAACAAGTTTACAAAATTATCTAACATCACTCTGTAGTTCCTGGCTCTTCTTGGCATGCTTGATGGATAGAGTGTCAGCTTCCTGGGTGAACTTCACACTGTCCACCTTTTGGCGGTATTTTTGCTGCAAAATAGAGTTGTAGAGTAAATACTCAATGAAGCACAAATGTTCAGATCTTAAATCACATTCTCTTCCACACATAGTTGACTTACATTGCTCGCAAGCTCTACAGCTTTCTTGGCCTGTGCAACATCCAGGCAGCCATCAGTCTCCCAGCCCACTCCCTTCATCCAGACCAGATCAGAGCGGTACTGGTTCTGTTAGGATCAAACCATATAGCAGGCTCAAAAGGTGCAATAAGAACAAAAAAAGCAGTTATTGTAATCTTATGTTTACTTCCACTTTTTCTTACATCACTCTGCAGGTTGTAGGCCTTCTTAGCCTGCTGCACTTTGATGTCATCAGGCAGGATGGTGTAGTCATGAAGCTTCTTCCTATAGTCCAGATCACTGGCCAGTGCCTGGGCCTTCTTTGCATGGTTTAGATTCACCATGCCCATAGGCAGATTACACTTGGTCTGCATTTCCTTTGAGTCTTTCTTATAGGCAATCTAAGGTCATATGGAAATATAACATTTCTTTCTTTTCACAGTACATGCTCATATATAGTTTTTTAATACCTTGAGTTGACAGAAATATCTTTACCTCACTATTCAACTTGGCCACTTGAAGACAGTGGAGAGTCTTTGAATCACTTACATTCATACCAACTGCTTTGTCCTTGTTCTTTGTGAATGACTCTTTATATTTAATCTGCAAGATATGTTCAGTCACTTTATTGGCATCACATGATGTGATTATTTTGCTATTATATTGTTACAGTCAAACATCAAATTAAAATATGGAATTAGCAAATGAATGCATACATCACTGGCCAGATCTCTTGAAGCTTTAGCAGCTTTGAAGGTCAGTGTATCCACACCAATGTCACATGCTTTAGACTTACTCCTCTCCCACTCTTCTTTATACTTGATCTATGATCAAGAAGAGCATCAATAATAAAAAAAGTACACAAGTCTCTAAAACTAGACGACAAAATAAGTTCGACTATTTTTGTACTATATACTCACATCACTAATGAGCTCTGCATTGGCTTTGGCTGTCTTAAGCTGTGGTGTATCTTGAGCTAAGGTATACTGGGTCTTAGTTTTCTCATAGTTGGCCTTGTAGTTCAACTGCAAAATACATTACAGCATGTTTAAATCACCATTGTGCTTTAGAATCTAAAGTTTAGATTATATACTAGTCAAAAGTTTGAACACACTGAATAATTAACATTAACACTATCAAATAACAGATATAGAATTAGGAATTAGACCAAGAAAAGTGTTAATCAAAACTATTTTATATTTTTAATTCTTAACATCTTCTCAGCCAACTTTCCTATTTGGCCAAGAACTTGTTGTCTGCTTCTCCTATGTTTAAATTGAATACTACTTGTTAGGGGGACTTTTTACATTTGTCTTAGATAAACATTTTAACCATAAAAATACAACAACATAATATATTGTATATTCAATGTAGTTCGATCTATTATATATTAACATAAACAATACATTTCACTGCTAGAGAAGAGATCAATACCTACATCACTAAGCTGCTGTGCGTTGATTCGAGCTTGAACAATGTCAGGAGTATTTGTCACCTGACTGTATTTCAGCTTGTCAATGTGCTGTCTGTAATTTTTCTGTGCAGGAAAAATGCATATCTTTTAATATAATTTGCTTCACAAGGTAATTGTTTTGCAACAAACGAATGTATTTACTGACATGAAATGATTTTTATGATTTTTTGTGTACTTGTAAATGCAACTTTCAAAATTTTACATATTAGTTACATCTTTGAGAGGCTCCAGTTTCTTCTGGGTCTGATAAGACGGGGTGATTTCAGCAGGGTAGTTGTATTCACCCTGCTCCTGTTCATACTCTGACTTATAAGCAATCTGAAATTGAAAATAATAATAATAATAATAATAATAATAATAACAACTCAGTGCACATTTAACGCTTCTATGCAAACATAATTTTCTACATCATCTGCTGTGTTCATAGTGTTACATTCCTCATCATTTAACTACTCCAGTTAGTTTCACTGTACATACTAAATAATAAATAGTAGTTACCAAATAATTAATAGTAGTTACTATTATACCTCAAGATGAATAACTGAATAAGAATCCAACAATTTAAAGAGTTAAATGACATTCAGCTACAATTCCACATGATCAATACACTATATTTGCAGTACAGTAACAGCAATGAAGTCTTACATCACTGGCCAGCTTTCTGACTTTCATGGCATGTAGAGTTTTCTTGTCAAGCCCAGTTCCTTCATAGTGACCCTTCATGTGATTGGCATACTTCTCCTTATATTTATTCTGCAAATATAATGATAGAAACGTGTATTATACAATATCTGCAGTATTTTTTGACTAAGTATGTAGTTGGAAATACAAATGTATGTAGATATATTTTTTTATATTATTGTGGACTTATTTTCCCGATGTCATTGTCACCATATGATTCTGTTTCTTATTATGATTATCAGACATGAAGCACTGTGAGTTCTGCACAGTAATATCTCACTTAAATATAGAAAATGTTCTCACTCATTGGGCAGTCACATAAATGCCATACTCACATCACTGGTATACTGGGCAATCTTGGACACGTTTTTAAACTGTGGTGTCTCACAGTAGTTGATGCTGTGTCCTTTTGTGTTCTCAAGATCTTTCTTGTATTCAACCTGAATTTAAAAAAAAATGTGCAAGTGGTGATAATGTATAGTATAGACAACCATGATCCAATACAGGGGCACTCTATTTTAAACCTTTAGGGACCTTCACATTCTTTACACAAAAGCATCTTTGCTCTTTGACCACTGAACATAAATCAGGCTGAGATGATGATATGGTGTCATCAGGTATCAAGGCATTTAGACATGATGTGACGTTTGCCTCCATGCTTTGTGTGAGGAGCTGAATTCAGCAGGAGAGCCATGAAAGATTAACACAACACAGGCTTGGTGCCTTTGTGTCTGACTGAGCTCATGACAGATGGCTTCTTTAAAATTGTCTCTGTCCTCCATAGCATGACAGTTTGCTTTGCCATATATGTCTGCATGGAAACCACAGTCCATCCTGATAGCTCATGGTTTTGATGACACATGCCAGATGATGTTTCAAGAATATTAAGTGTGCACTAGAATAGTTATGTTTTATCTATTAAAATACTACTCCTAACTTTAGCATAAATAAGTGTGGGCTGCAAATATGAGTCATGTATGAAGAAACATTTTTAATAAGAAGCATATTAAAAACAAGAATTCACCTCACTGACGAGCTTATTGATCTTGCAGGCATTCTTCAGAGCCAGATTGTCATCGGGGGTCAGGCAATGATAGGCAGAGGCAGAGCCCTTCATCTTGTTCAAGTCCTTCTTATATTTCAGCTGCAGGTTAAAAGGGGAGAGAATATAATGCTTGTGCTACTCAAAAACAACAATGTCCGTGTCAGGTTGCATTCTCCTGGTGTGAGATAACGTGTTCACACAAACTCAGGCAATGGAACTATATTGGTCTGCTGGGAGCTTTTGGAGTGACATCATTCAATTCCAGGATAAGAGTCATGACAGTAAGATCGATTCCCTAACTAGGAATGAAGCTGTCACCAAGAAATGACACATCACTAATGAATTGATGAAATAAGATAACATATCAAAGTGTCTATCACAAAATTCTACTGTATTCATTGACAGTAATAAGAGATTGTCAAAAACTCACATCACTGGCCATCTCATTGGCTTTCTTGGCCATTTGGTATGCAGGAGTGATCATAGCAGGAAAGCTTCCTTTGCCTCTCTGCTGCTCATATTCCTCAGTGTAGGCATGCTGAGATACAATAGTCACAACCACAAAAGTAAATGTACAGTCTCACTGTCATAAGTCTTGATGACTTAATAATAAGTGCTTATGGTGAACACAAACCCAGTCGCCTATGTACGACTATTAGCCACACAATATGACATGGATGACTGAAAAAAATCACAAGCATATACACTTGTGATAAAGAGTAAATGTGTCTATGCAATAAATAATGGTACATACAGTATATGTTTAATTCCATGGGTTTAATATTAAATATTCATAAACGAGTAAGCAAAATGTTCAGATCAAACCAATTATTAGAGCCATTTACGAGAAAAGACATTCAGCTGTTACATTCTGCCATGCAGCATCTCCTTAGGTAAAATCCTGAATTTCTATTAACATGTTTAAAAGATCAAATGATTAGTAGACAGGAAATTGTGTGTTTGCTTGGCGTAAGTACTGATGTGCAATATGCCATTTAAGTCATGTGACTGAATGAACAGTAACTTAAAATGTTCTTAAATGTAAAAAGAATAAAGCGTGTTACCTGGCTGAACTTTTCTGCATTCTCTTTAGCCAAAGTCAACTCAGCTGCTCCAGCGTCAGTGCTAGCTTTACCCTTTATCTCTTGTTCATACTTCTGCTGGTACTTCACCTGCACAACATAGGCAATCAGCTGCTTATGTGTCAAACTCTGTGTGAAATGTATGCAAGTTACACGTGAGCACTTACTTTGCTAGCCATTTCATTTGCTTTCTTAGCAACTTCGTAACCAGGAGTAAAGTGGGCAGGGAAGCTTCCTTTCCCCCGCTGCTGTTCATATTCCTCCATGTAGACAACCTGGGTTGTTTGTGAATAATTTATTACATTTCTAGTCATTGATTAGTCTCATAATTTTTTTGAAAAATATTAATAATGTCTGAGGGTGGTTATGCTTACATCACTAGCAATCTTTCCTTGACTTTTAGCTAGCAGCACCTCAGGTGTATCTATCACAGTGGTGTATTTGGAAACCCTCTCCTCGTGTCCCTTCTTATACTCGACCTGAAAATAAATTGAACACATGCAAAATGCTGCTTGAAAAGTGTGCCACAACATATAGTATGATTATTTCAAAGTAAACAAATCACAACATGTGATTTGGTCCACAGGAATCTTTTACTTACATTGCTCGCAAGAGTGTTGGCTTTTTTGGCCACTTCGTAACCTGGAGTGAGCATGGCTGGGAAGCTGCCTTTTCCTTTGGATTGCTCATATCCCTCTGTGTATTTCACCTGTCAATTAAGATCCAGGATATGAAGGATGCTTTAAAACCACACTACCTATATTTAGGTAATGATAATGAGGGCATTTAGTGAATGTATTTAGAATGCTTTTAAAGCATTTCCCTACAAACCTTTAAATGATGCATCTCTACTGATACCAAAGCTTTATACTTTTGAGAAAGCAAAGATAAACTTTCAAAATATTTCCATCTGTACCTGTGCATGCAGGGGTAAATGTTATGATATCTGAGCACAAAGTGCATTAGGAGTTTCACTATGCAAAGTGCTCATACATCGCTTGCCAGTGAAGTTCCAGTCTTAGCATGCAGCATCCCAGGTGTGTCAGCTACAGAGGTGAACTGTGTCACTCGCTCCTCATGGCCACGCTTGTACTCCACCTAAGGACAGACAGACTTATAGAAGTATGCTTTCATGTTCCATGATTACAACCACCACACAATCAACCTTATTTATATAGAGATGTGAAATTACTTACATCACTGATGATTTTTTGTGCTTGAGTCATGCGAACTACCTCCTGGCTGCTTACACTCCCCGAGTACCATATCTGCTGCTCTGAAAATTCAGATTCATAGCCCTAGAGGACAGATTAACACAGGCATAGGTCTTCATTTCACTGATCCTGGATTTAGTGATTTAACAGCTGATCTCACAAGGTTTGTTCCTCGTGTAAAGTGGCCTTGGGTTTAAGAAAGGCACTATATAAATCAAACCTATTATTATTATTATTATTATTATTATTATTTATGTTTGTTTGTTTTTGTTTGTTTTTATTCTTATTTTTACTTTTTTTTTAATCTGACCACCTACCTGGCTGGTCATTTGGCTGGCCTTGCGAGCCTGCTCTATCTCTTTAGACATGTCATAATGGAAAGTGGACATGAAACGTTCACCATCCTCTCTATATTTAATCTGCAAACCAACATAGTGTTTAAGCATAGCTGAACCTGTAACTCATCACAGTTTAAGCAGCATAAAACATAATTTATACAAAATATGATAAGGCAATGAATATAACCAAGATGTCACTAATCAAATACCAACATTTTCCAATAAATTATTCTACATATTTCCAAAAACATAATGTTCAATCATGATAGACACAGTGATACAGCCCTCTTGTTCAGAGCATGTAGCCAGTGATTAGTTTTATAACAGGGTGCTTTTTATTACTGGAAAATGTTTTGGTGGTAATTCCAGGAAGGATATTTAATAGACTGTACACTACAACTCTGCAGAGTCTAGAGAGAGTACACACTAATCACACTTATGCACACTAACAGACATGAGCAGGTGGGTGTCCCAGGATTAGAGAGAGAGAGAGAGAGAGAGAGAGAGAGAGAGAGAGAACAGGAAAAGAAGAGGGCTGCTTTCATGATGCATAAATTTAAGCACCAAGTACATAATGTGGATCTGAGTCGGGTGTCGAGTCACAGTCACACCACCGAAATAGCTCAGAGCAGAAACTCATTCCCCATTCCAAACCTGTAGAGTCACTACAGCCTCTGAACTTTCCTTAAAACAGTTTTACAACATTCATAAAAAGCACTATTATGACTTTTATTAGTCAGCCAGTGGCTTTCCATTTTATTGTTAACATTAATACATTAATAACATGTACAGTATTTAACTATTCTTGATATTGTTGACAGTTTACCTTAGAACCCATCAATAATTAAAAACACAACATACTGAAGATGTTGGGTCATTATCTTCAAATGAGTATTGCTGCCTATGTAAGCAATAATCAAAGCTATGGCATCTTAGACATAATTGTAAGCTCACCTCACTGACAGCCTGTGCCTGTTTCTTGGCATTAATGTTGATAGGGGTTTCATAGACACTAGTGAAGGTGTTGTTCTTTGGATTATGTCTGTAAATTGCACACAGGTCATAAGCAAAATTGATGGTTTGTGGCAGTGATATGCATAGTTGCGAAGTTTTGTGTGAGTATCCTTACAGGAACAGTAGATGCATTAAGTCAAAAATGTGTATTTTATATGAAATATAAAAACAAAAATCATCATATACTCACACTTGACAATATGGTTTCTTTTGATGACTTATATAATTATTGGCAGTGAGAACCATCTTACAGACCTCACAATGAAAGCATGCTTTGTGCCAGTTCTGTTTATATCAGAGAGACAGATAGAGAGACAGACTGTCATTATGTATTAAAAAATCCAAATCTACTATAATCAGTTTTTTTTTCCAAGATCTGTCTAAAATTATTTGAAAACATATAATGTTTGCTATTTTGTCCTAAATGGTAACATGATTAATGTTCTTACATCAGCATCTACTATGGAAGTCGCTCACTCCTTTGGTATTATTAGATTAGTATTATTATACAATAATCTATCTGAATATTTAAACAATGTAAAAAAGACTGAATGCCACAAATCAAATGTGTATTCACATATCACAAACATCCAGACTTACCTGACCAATGAGATTAACCTTTTCAGCTGGATACACCACAAATCCACACCTGGCACAATTTTGAATATTCATCTTTTCCCTATTAATGTACTCACTACAAAAATATATATATACAGCACATACAGTTCTGTATATGGTAAATACAGTTCTCCAAAATCAGTAGTCTTGGGCAGACCTCAGAGGGGAAGGCAAAGCATTCCAGACAGTCCCTTGTTCCCACTTGTGTCTCACTCTCAGACCTGTGTTAAACTTAGATCTGCTACAGGCCAGCTCTGTCTATTACATGTACTAGATGCAAGGTTCCACCCTTCTACCCTTCTTTAGACACTGCTGGTCATGCAACTGGCTGTCAAGCTGTCTGTTAGTAGAGAGGGGGAAAGAGATGCTACTGTGTTTATGTAACCGAACACTAAGTTTGCTGTTGTACATTTCGGGAGCTTAGTCACAGTGGCCTCCACATCTTTCAGTTGTGCTCAAAAATAGGGGAATGAAGTCACACTGAGCTTGCTGGTTGCACATGTAATAGGTGCCTTACAAATGTGCTTACGTTTATCATGCTTAGTCATTGTTGTCATTTCTTGAACCTGCTTTCATTCAGTGAATAGTGTAGGTTCCAGATGTGCTTTTCAAAGTTTTTAAACTATTTTTTAATAAATAATTTTACACTGGACAATAATCAACCACTATCAAAGTTTTTATCATTGTCAGAGTTATTGTTATAATATTTGAATTGTTGATGTTTAGGTCCAGGGTTTCCAGTTCAATCCTGAGCTCGGGTTACTCTCTGTGTGGATTTTCTTCCTGTTTCCATGTGGGTTTTCTCCCATTTATATTATCCTTGAGTGTGAATGTGTGAGTGAATGTGTCTATATGCATGGTAACCTTCAAGGGACTGGCGTCCCATCCAGGGTGTAGTCCAGCCTCACGCCCAGTGATCTTGTGTAGGCTCCGGATCTAATGTAACCCTGACCAGGATAAAGTCATTGAAGATGAATGAATGGACGTATGAATATTGATTAGGTTTACCCTATACCTCAACTTAAAAACTAAATAACATCAACTGGTATTTAAATGCAATTTTAATAAAACTGTTGAACTAGTTAATTTTATCAGATACATAATGTTTTGAATCTACATTTTAACATAATATAACTGGGGTTTGGTGGGTGAAAGGTTCAGGAATAAAAAGCTCTAATAGCTAAACTAAATAAATATGATAGTACATATTTGCCTCATATTTCAAGAGTTAGATTATATTCAGAGAATAAATTTGTGCAGTAATTATAAAATGATTTGTGGATATTATTTTACAATGGAAGAGGCTTCTGGCTGCATAACACTGAGATCCCCTGCTCTACACAGCCTTATCATGATAAGCCTTGATAGCCTTAGTGGAACCCTATTGTCTTGTACGCATATTCAGTAAGGTTTTGGAAGCCCGTGAATACATTACTTACTAATTAAAATGTCTTAAAATGTGGACACTGAGCACTTCCACACTGTGAACATAAACTGTACTCTCACTGCCACTGACGTATGAGAGTGGAGCATGTGAAATAATGTGTTTTAGTCGTGAGGCTTTCAGATTGCAATCCCCTTATTAAAATGGCCAGGCTGAAAATAAGTGAGTGAAACTGAGACGTAGCTATAACTGTCCTTCTCCTTGTGAGTGCCACCCACTGAGTCTATTAAAAACGCAGAAGCCTGTGGCCCATATGACCTTACTGACATGATCTTAATCTGAGTTTACACAGGATTCTACGTTTCTTGCATGTGCTTAAACTCATTGGACAGTTGATCCATTATACCTAACATATTGGTTCACTTTGTAGGTATACAGTTACTAACTGTAGATCAACTGTCCTTAGACACAAATTATCATGAACCTATATCCACCATCGGACTATAGAACCATCACTGACCCTTATTATTTAAGTGGTGGGTTATTCTCAGTATTTAAGGTTTGGTACAAGTGTATCAGGTGCAGCAGGGCTGTTGGTGTTTTTAAACACCATTTCCACTTATTTCCACACTGACGTTATTGGGACACCTTGTAGGTGTGCAGGTAAAGACTATAGCTCATCTTTTTCTACAACTTGTTAGACATCCTCTAGCCCTTCTTCAGTGTCAGTTTCTGACTACAGGAGGGCTGCTGGCTTTTCTCAAGTGACATTAAGATGTTTTTTAAATAGTAATACACTTGTACCAGCACCATGAACACAGTACATTAGTGTCAGAGATCCTCACTGTGGTCCTGGTGCTACAGTCAGTAACTGAGTACCTACAATGTGGACCTACATGGATGGAGTTTACGATAAAAGGATCAGTGGGTGTACAATATAGATGTACTTAATAAAGTGGCCAGTAACTGTAAAAATATAAATTGAAATAGGGGAAAAATAACAATGAAATTTAAAAATCCAGTAAAATTGTAATCAGTAAAGTGACCAGATTGAGTGAAAATACTGTACTATGACAAAAGTCAGGTGATTTTGGTGTGTAGTGTTTCCTGGTACTTTTGCTGTCTAACATGTTCCTGTATCTTTAAATGATAATCAACACAAGACTGCACGACACAGCTCCTTACTGTACTTTAGAAACTTTGCTCATATGGTCTTCTTTCACTTTCTTTTTCCTGAAGAGACCCTGTGTAAAAACGTCTGTAGTGTCTGGAGTCTTTTCGTGAGAGGAGTAAGGCTTCATTCCTTCACTAACTATTAGTCAGTCTTCAGTATAACTAGCTAGCAATGTGGCTAGGGGTCTAGGGTTAAACATACCTATAAACTATCCAGCTAACCTGATACGAAGTGTTGAAAATAATTAGCTAATATTAAATAAATTGCGGTCGTAGGCTAGCTTTTTAGATGGTTAACTTGGCTAGCTAACTAATCTAGTGCTGTTACAGGTAAAGTGTAAAGATGTGGTTAACCGTTCCGCTTTTTTTTTTAGCCTACTAACTTGCTTTCAGAAAGTTGACTAGTCAGCTATAGAGTTAGCTCCTTATCTGTACCACAAAATAAGGTTATGGCTAAGTCATGCACCACAAGTGAAATATTAGGTATAATGTAGGAGTAAAGGCACTTGAACGACTTTGTAACAGATCACTTGGAATCACTGATAAATATTTATTACGTGCTGTCATCTGCTCCATCTGTCATCTTCATAAAAAAAATCTGAAAACAGATTATAAACACACCCAGATAGACTAAAGCATGACACCATTACCGTACCGTAAAGTTTTAACCTGCACTGACTTCTGGACATAATCCTAATCACTGGGTTTCTTTGCTACAATAGGTACATAATGGATGAAGAAACTTTGCGTGCTAAAACTGAAGACTCTGAGGAAGAGGAATGCAGTTTTGGGGACCAGCCAGATGCAAAGCCAGATCGTAAAGCAAGATTTCTTCTCTTTGGAAGGTGAGACAATCCTCTCTTCACATCCTGTAGTGAATCAGTTCAAAGTGAACCAGTTCTGTTTTCATAACTCCTTTCCTCATTTAGAAACTGCATTTGTGGACTGATGAGAAAAGAAAGAAAGCTGAGATCATAAGTCAGATACAAGAATCAATGTTACATGAATTCCAGGTCTTTTCAGTGAGTCAGAGTGAAAGAGTCAACTCTTTCGTCTCCCAAACGACTCATTTCCTTTTTTTTCTAAACAAGGTACAAGATAATATAGATATTTAGGCACTGCCTAAAAGTGGAGCTCCTGATGAGTGTATGAACAAAATATTTGCAAGGGCACAAAATCAACCTG
>JAOTRR010000059.1:15072706-15084121 GCA_028570945.1 Gogo arcuatus
TTTTTCTCTGAATAAATTTATTTCAATTAAAGGTTGGATTTTTCTAATTTTTTCAACGTGAGATGAAGCTACTTCACCAAAAGGTGGATTTTCCTAATTCTTTTTACTAATCTTTACAAGGAGTGCCAATAATCATGGAGGGCACTGTATTTCTGTACAAGCCTGATAACAACAAAAGACTTATTCTGTTGCAACACATTTGTTGCTTTATGGTACAAAAAAACAAGGTTCTTTGTAGTTTATAAGGTTGTTCTTTTGAACAGTTGTAGTTGCAGGTTAGAGTACTACTTTTGCATAGCTCTAACCTACATTGTGAATAGCAGATGATCACTGTTGCTGTTTTGTTTGTCATCTAGAATCACTGATGTCATCTTTACTCTTTGTCCTTATCTTTTCTGTGTGTTTGTGTGTTTGCATCAGTGTCGGAAGAAGATCACACTGACAGCTCCTGCTTTGCTTGTATCTTGCTAAGCCATGGAGAGGAGGGCATGATATATGGAACGGACAGGGCCATGCCCATCAAGGACATAACCTCCCTCTTCAGAGGAGATATGTGCAAGAGCCTTGTGGGCAAACCCAAGCTTTTCTTCATCCAGGTAAGAGAAGAGGAACAGGACCTACATAAAATTATATACGTATATACAGAATTTTGTTTACTCAGCATGGTCACTTACCTTGCTAACTCTTTCTTGTTCGCTTGTGGAGGGTATTAATGAGTTATTCTCACAGGCCTGTCGAGGTTCAGAGTTTGATGATGGTATACAGACTGACTCAGGAACACCTCATGACATTCTAGAAACAGATGCGAACCCCAGACACAAAATCCCAGTGGAGGCAGATTTCTTGTTTGCGTACTCCACTGTTCCAGGTAACATGTGATCTTAATAATAATAATAATTATTATTATTATTATTAGTAGTAGTAGTAGTTGTTCTAGTAGTAAATGTCATATTCCAAAAAAGATTGCAGAAGAGTGGAAGTACTCTTTGTGTTTTATTTAGTAAGTAAAGGATAAAACATGGCAGGGCTTGCAGTTACAGGAAAATTATCAATGTTGGGGTTGATTATTTTCCTATAACAACACATGCTGTTTTATTAAGTGTTTTTTCCCCCTTAGACCACAGCAAATTGCCAACACATTCAATTTTTATTTGTTAGAAAAATGACACATTGTACTTTTATCCACTTATAATTACATTTAATGTTGTGGAATGTCTGTGAGACAATTTATTTCCTGTTATCACTTGAGTATCTTTTTTCACTTTTTAGCAAGACAAAAATGCAGCTTGTCAGGTTACTGACAAACCCCAAAGTGTAAAGTGTAAATACTTTCCCATAATCAGAAAAATTCCTTACCTCTGATAGAAACCTTCACCTTATCAACTATTACAGTATATGTTTTTCTCTGTACTAAATTACAGCACATTTTTAAATCAGTTTATTAGTGCTACCATATACTATACGTGTATCAGATGCTGACTGATACAGTGGTGCATTTCTCGTTCAGGTTACTACTCATGGAGGAATCCAGGCCGGGGCTCTTGGTTTGTCCAAGCTCTTTGTAATGTCCTCAATGAGTCCGGCAAGCAACTGGAAATCTTACAGATCCTCACACGTGTCAACTACATGGTGGCAACCAACTTTGAGTCCTGGTCTGAAGACCCACGCTTCAGTGAGAAGAAGCAGATTCCCTGTGTTGTCTCTATGCTGACCAAAGAGCTTTATTTTAACTGATATCTATATGACCTCAAAGTTTCATTATGGTCTTTGATTTCCTTTTTTATTCTTCATTCTTTTTGTTTATTTATTTTTTATTTTTCAGTTTTAAGTATGTTGGTAGCACACATTTTCACATCACAGTCAAAGCTGAAGTGTGATGACTGACTGACTGACTGACTGACTGACTGACTGACTGACCAACAGGGTATGACCACATGGTCTCAATATTCAGGGATGATCCAGACACAGCTAGAATTAGTCGTTTGTGTGGGAAAGCACTTTCTTTCTGACTTTATTCTGGACACTTAATAGATTCTTCAGAAGAGTGGTTCTTTAGTGGCACTGCATGTTAATGCTGATTATTTATCTCTTCTTTTTATTCCATGGAACATTACTATCACTGTTCTTTGTCCACTGGCAGTGTGAACTATTCATGTTAGGTTTTATGGCATTTTAGTTAAGGACCTGTAGCCTATGGAAGCATTTAAATATTTTTTAGTAATGTCACTGTTTCATATTTCTTCTTTTATCCTCTTTTATATAGAGCCAGATATGTTCACAACCCGAAGGCACCTCTTGCAGTGAAGAACTTGCAGGAATAACAATTGAATTTTATCATTCTTAACTACCACTGTAAAAACACATTAAATTATGTGTAACTGGCTACAATGTCATATAGTGCTATTGGCTATCAGGTGACTGCGGTGGTCAGTGCTTCGCACTGGATCAGTAAATTGTTGTGTATAATTAGTTTATTATTATTGACATTCATATTACTAGCTAATAAACATTTGTACGTACTGTTCCTAAACTACACCACTGAAACTACTTCACTGACATCTACACCTATCTCTGTTCACAAAAACCTACTGTCCTACACACTGCAGCATCAAAGTATGTGCTGTCTGTATATGGTTCACATTGGGAATTACCTTCTTCATTAGTTACCCTACCAGCAAGAGAAAGAGGAAGTTCCTTTTTTATGAAGATGATGATGATTATGCTTGCAGTAAAAACACCAGTATTTTTTTTGGATTGTTTCTCACCCTAACTTTAATCAAAGGATAATAATTTAATAATTCAATTTAATAATGAATTTTTATTTGTTTTATTACAAATGATCAAATGGTTTTGATTTTTTTTTTTTTTTTTTTTTTTTTTAATTTTGAGATAGTGTGGTCTATAATTTGCTCCAAAAATATAAACCTAAAGCACAGGAGGCAATGTATTTGAGTTGGGCTTCAACATCGTCAGTGAGTTCGGAGTGAGTTAAAGCATTTAAATAAAAAAACTATTATTTTTTTAATTACTTTTAATTAAGTTTTATCCTACAGTTCCTATTTGTGAATAAAAATAAATTTGCATGAATCTGCACACACACACACACACACCCAACAACAAACTTTAAAAGCAACCCACATATGGTATGAAAGCTGTGATTTCGATTTTCATATTATGTACTGTCAGTTTATTATCTACAGAGGCAGCTACAGTATCATTAGTTGGAGGTTTTAATGAATTGCCCACTACATAGAGAGATTTCCTTTGGTATACTATACAAGTGGAGGAAGTATATTTCCTCTACTTGTGTTGAAATAAATGGATTTCTGAAAGAAAACATTTTAAAAGCTTGACTGATTATAACTGCTATATTGTCCTCAGGACATATATGAAATGATTTGAAGCTATTAAAAAAATGTACAAATTAGTGTAAAAGTAGAACTGATCTATAGAATTTGACTCCCACGTGTTCTGCTCCTTTTTTTTCTTTTTTTTTTTATTTAGGGCCAAAATAGACAAACATTTTTGCATCTAAAATAATACCTTTAAGCATTCTGCTGTATTAAAACATAAATACTGCTTTATGTGTTGTGTAATCCTTTTATGTACATTTTACATAACTCAATCACACCATTATACTGTACACGGCTGCTTTTATTGAGTTTATTCAGCCTTGACCACTCTGCCCTCTCAGGTTTTCCCATCACAGAACGGGCGCAGACCTCGAGGCATCACAGATCAGCAGTGGTTTCCAGTTGGTCCCCTGGTTATCATGGCCAGGACAGACAGCTTGATGAAGTGCATCTGTAAATGTGCCTACACAAAAGCTGTAGAGCGGGGTCATGGTGTCTGCACCAAGGAAACACACAAGTCCCCCATACGAGCTGGAGAAGACCCCAATACGTTGGAATTGCCTCCCGGTTAAATGGGTGAGCTCATGGGGAATCCCATTGTGCCAAGCAGTGTAGTCACCATTAAAGTATTCTACACACCAGGACTCAGGTCCACGCCCCAGCCAGCACTGCTCCTCCCGACCTTTCCTGGGGATGCTTGGATAGGTGAGTCCCAGCTCCCAGTAGGTTTTGCCACTGACCTGCACCTCCCAGTAATTGCGCCCTTCTTTGAAACCCTCTTGGCTTATCACATTCAGGGTGGTGTCAAAGCGGGAAGGATTTTCAGGAACGTCCTGCCAGGTGTCAGTGTATGTAACTGAATCTCCTGCTGGGGAAATGATAAGTTTCGGATGAGCAGAATCAGGGTTCAGAACCACCTCTTGGGCATCTGCAACAGGAAGACAAGACAACAAAGCAACATATCATTGCTGTATACCTACAAAGTAGTACAATTACAGCCCTAAATTAGTGAAAGCATACACTTGGTATAGGTCGAGGAAGAATAAGTGATTGGTGGGAGGCTCACAGCTCTGGAAGAGTTTCTTGGTAACAGGAACCTGTGAGCGGATGAACAGCAGTAAATTAATAGTTAAACTTAACAACTGCTCGTTCTTAAACTTGTCCATTTGGATACACTCTGGGTCCGTCGTCTTCAAAGCCTTCATTATCCTGCAAGGGAAGAGATTGACAAAAAAGGTCCATGGATTAGAGTGAGAATACTAATGCACTGTGAGAATGTGGATGGATTTAATGATGACCTCCCTGATGAGGTGCACCAGCCATTTCTTTACCATCTTTAAGATCATTTTCTCACATAATTCACTCCTCCCTTTTACTGTGCACTTTGATTTTACAACAACCCACTGCATACATACCTTCTATCTGTCTCTGAAATCTGCAAGGGGAAAAACAGATCGAGTATGACTCACTGGAGGGAAAAAAGTTACATTCTAAACGAGAAGAAATGCTTTAATATATTCTTTTTCAGACAGTACCCTGTCCAAGTTGTGTGCTTTGTCTTGGTCCAGCTGTTTGACAGTCTCAGACAGCTGCTGCTCCAGGTCCTGCATTAGTTGGCAGCACTTTTCTATGTTCTCCTCAGTGGATCTCTCCATAGCCTCTTGCTCCATGTCTAGCTGGCACAATGTGATTCGCAGGTCCTCATCCAGCACTCGCTTCATGTCATCATATTTCTTCCTGATCTTTTCTTTCAGTTCTGCTGTCTTTTCCTGAGATGGATGGTAGACCAGAACCATATAATGCATATATCAGAATTATCATTGAGAACAAAACACTATTTACAGTCATGTCCATAAGTATTTGGACAGTAACACAATTTTCATAATTTTGCCTCTGTACACCACCATGATGGATTTGAAATGAAACAATCATGATGTGAGTGAATTGTAAATTTTCAGATTTAATTCAAGACATTTAACAAAAAAATCACACTGTTTAGGAATTACAACCAATTTTTAAATAGTCCCTCCATTTTCACAGGCTCAAAAGTAATGGGACAATTGACTGGTAAGCAAGTTCATGGCCAGTTATGGTCTTTTTCCTCATTATTTCTTGAAAAATTAAGATAAAAGGTCTGGAGTTGATTCCAAGTGTTGAATTTGCATTTGAAAGCTATTCATGGGAGCTCTCAATATGCGGTCCAAAAAGGTGTTGATGCAAGTGCAGGAGGCCATCATTAGGCTGAAAAAAAAAAAAATCAGACAGATAGCACAAACTTTAGAAGTGACCCAATCAACAATTTGGTACATTCATAAAAAGAAGGAATGCACTGATGAGCTCAGCAATACCAAAAGGCCTGGAAGACCACAGAAGACAACTAAAGTGGATGATCATAGAATTCTTTCCTTGGTGATGAAAATCCCCTTCACAACATCTAGCCCAATCAAGAACACTCTTGAGAATGTAGGCCTATCATTGTCAAAGTCTACAATCAAGAGACGCCATGAATGTAAATACAGAGTGTTTACCTCAAGTTGCAAACCACCGCTAACACTCAAGAACAGAAATGCCTGATTAGACTTTGACAGAAAACATCAAAAAGTCTGCCCAGTTCTGGAACAAGATTCTTTGGACAGATGAAACCAATATTAATTTGTACCAGAGTGATGGGAAGAGAAGAATATGGAGAAGGAAAGGAAGGGCTCATGATCCAAAGCATTCCACATCATCTGTCAAACATGGTGGACATGGGCATGTATGGCTGCCAGTGGAACCAGGTCACTGGTGTTTATTGATGATGTGACTGCTGATAGAAGTAGCAGAATGAATTCTGAAGTATATAGAGCTATACTTTCTGCTCAGATTCAGTTAAATGCTGCAAAACTGATAGGATGGCGCTTCACAGGACAGATGGATAATGACCCAAAACATACAGCGAAAGCAACCCAAGAGCTTCTTGAGGCAAAGAAATGGAATGTTCTTAAATGGGTGAGACAGTTACCTGACCTCAACCCAATTGAGCTGCTTTTCATTTACTGAAGACAAAACTGAAAGCAGAAACACCCACAAGCAGCAACTGAAGGTGGCTGCAGTAAAAGCCTGGCAAAGCATCTCAAGGGAGGAAGCTCAGCATTTGGTAATGTCCATGGGTTCCAGACTTCAGGCGGTCATTGACTGCAAAGGATTTGCTTCCAAGGATTAAAAATAATCCTTATATTTATAATTATGTTAGTTTGTCCAATTACTTTTGAGCCTGTGAAAATGGAGGGACTATGTAAAAATGGCTGTAATTCCTAAATGGTTAATGCAATATTTTTGTTAAACCCCTTGAATTAAAGCTGAAAGTCTACACTTCAATCACATCTTGATTGCTTCATTTCAAATCCATTGTGGTGGTGTACAGAGGCAAAATTATGAAAATTATGTCACGGTCCAAATACTTATGGACCTGATTGTATATAAAAAAAGAAACTGTGAATTTATGGCTTACAATGAAATGCTCTTGCTTTGCTGACAGCCTTTTCATTTGGAAAGCAAATATATCCCTTTGCTTTTTCAAGTGCTCCTGCTGTTTTACAGGAGTGTCCTAAAATTAAACATGTTAAGATACTGAAAATCATGCACTGAAACTGGTTTCCATTCTGAGATAATCATTTTGAATGAATGTACAGCTGAGTGAGGCTTTTACCTGAGATTGAGTCTTCATAGCCACAATAAATCGTCGACTCAACAATGTCCAGAAAAAAAAACGTGCTCCAGAAAAATGGTCTAATAGTAACTCTTCCCCTCTCCCATTCTACCAGCAAAGGATTCCTTATCACAAGCCCCCAGTGTCCAGCTTTTATATTCCATTGCTAGCAGGCGAAGACACCCACTGTCCTTGTGCCCTGGGAAATATTTCATTTCTGTCACTGAGGCCCGTAAATCTGGTCACATAGTAGTTTTAAGTGTTGTAGAGAGAACAAGCCAATTTGAACACTGCTGTTGAATTGTTCTGCCTTTAAATAAGTGACCATCAACCAAACAGCTCTATTTATATCTACCATTTATGCCAAAGGCCTTTGATGAAACTATGTGGATATGTGAGAACAGATGCGAATCAGGGGGAGTAAATTGTTGATTGTTGTAAATGAGCTTGATAAGTAACCGTATCTGTATTTATGAATGTGTGTGTGTGTGTGTCTTTGACTTGTTCTTGACTGGAGTAACTGCCAGTTTGCCAGTCAACAGTCATAGTGCAGGTTTTTCCAAAAATAGTCTGTAGCCCTGACCTTCAGGGCTATTGTGAATGGTGTACACGAATGGTAGGAATGCAGTGTATGTATAAATGGAAGAAGAGAATCAAAAAAGGGGAGCTGAAGTCTAGAAACACAGCCAGCATTCTGATAAAGTTCAGGGAGGCAAGATCAAGCCATACAACTGCTGACCTGATGTGTGCCACCAGGTTTATTGCAGTTTGACTGACACTAGACATTTATAAGATGTCTGGAAATTAGGGCAGGGGTTCATTAAAGGCTGAACAGGTGTCTGGTGACACTACTGGTTCCCTCACTGTTTCTCTCCTGTCTGCTACACTGATGTGTTGCAATTCCAACCTGGAACCAGCTGTGTGAAAATGTCCTGTGACGATATGGCTTTGATAATGTTGAAAATTGAAAATGATCTCACCAGATAATATGGAGGTTTGTTTTTTTGTTGTTGTTTTTGTTTTGTTTTGTTTTACATCCTCTGAGTACCCCTTTTACATCAACAGGGAACGGGTTCCATTCTGGTTCGTGCACCAAATTTTGAACCGTTCCAAAAATAAATTGGTTTTTCAGAACCGGAAAAGTTGATTCCCAGCTGGAACCAAAATATAGCTGTTTTTTCCAGTGTGAACCGTGACAAGATTAGTGAGCATGTCATTAGTTTGGAGTGTTTCTACGTCTTCTTCTCATTAGAAGTTGGTCCATGCTTTTTTAATGAATGAAAACAAATATCTGCAATAACAGAACAAAAGCTCACTGGTAATCAATGTGATCCATCATCTTGTTACTACTAGATACAACCCCAATTCCAAAAATGTTGGGACGCTGTTTAAAATGTAAATAAAAACAGGATGTGATGATTTGCAAATCATGGAAATCTTATATTGAAAATAGTACAAAGACAACGTATCAAATGTTGAAACTCAGAAATCTTATTGTTTTTTGAAAAATATATGCTCATTTTGAATTTAGTGCCAGCAACTGGTGGAAATGTGGGCTGATTTGCTAACTGGCACCAAGGTTCAAAGAATCCTGAATGGAACCGGTTCAAGAACTCATTCCCTGAGTGCAGGTTCAACATCTCACCAAACCACATTTTTTTCTGCCTCTTCCCCAGTGTGGATGTTCACAACAGCGAGGACTAAAAGGAAACCAGGAAACCTTTTTCATCGTCAGGAATTTCAATCTCGTGTAGCTCACTCTGTAGCTAATCCTGTTTTTGAGCCAGCAACATACAAAATATACTACACACCACATTGTTCTACAGGACTGCTAAATGGAATTAGGCAAGTACAATATGTTGTATAGACTGAGTTGAATTTTTATGCTTTTAAATAATTTTCAGTCCAGGAAAGTGCTGACTGAAGTTTCATTAACTTCCTCGTGGTAAATATTGCTAGTTTTCCCCCCTCCACATTTCTTACAATGTAGGTGGAGAAAAGGAGCAGTTATGTGCTGGTTACCTGTACAAGTCCCCTCAAGCAAGCCTGTTTAAATTACGGGTACACGTTCTTGACAGTGTTCTTTAAAAAGCATTATAGAATATTTTAAGAAACTGTGCCAAGTAATCACTCTCTGCCTTTATCTGCTAACGTTGCAGAAATCATGGAAGCAGAGGTATTTTGTTCTTCTGAAGAAAAGTAAAACTACATTCTATCTTAAATATTTTAAAAGTGAAGAAATAAAGAAGAGTGAACCACTTGGAGCCATCGATCTGTCTCAGTAGGTTGAGCTTTCCTATCACAAACTTTCTGAGAATCAACAATAAATCAACAGCTATAAGTGCAAATGGTTTTTGAACATTTGCTGTCTTTCAGGGTCTCGGTGATGTTTCTGAATCCTGAGACCCACTCTATGTGGGAATGGGTCCAGGAAAATTTCAGATGCTCTCCATCCTGTGTACTTTTTATGAAAGTGGCTGACAGAGACTATTTTCTCATTGGGGAAACCAGGTATGGTTAATTATTTTTCCTTCTTTAGATCCCTAGAAATAATCAAATCTTTCATTCAAATTGGTTATAAGCTTTACTACACACAATTGTGAAAGCTCAGAATCAAATATGATCAAAAATAGCTTGCACTAATTTAGTTGAATCAAAAGGTTTCAGATGATTAAAACCTCATTTATATTAAGCATGTATTGGCTAATTATATTTTACAGAGGTTTTTTTTACTTGAATAAATGATACAAGTCATATGAAAGTCAACTGGCAAACAAATTAAATTCAGTGAACAGTATTCTGAAGCCTTCAGTATTCAGCGTTATGGCAGGAATATCTGCTGGCTTTATTGATTAGGAGGAAGTCTAGACACGTTGATCTACAATAATTTTTTTTGTTTGTTTTACATGTATACCCCTCTCTCTAAAAAATATATTTTATGCAAATATAATTTCTGTCTTCAGTTTGGAGATTGAAAGGTGGTTCAGTTCCTTATATGATGCTATGAATAATCGTCCACACAAACTGCTTGATCCTAAGGTAGAGTTTGCCTGCTCTTCAGAAAACAGTTCTGTTCAAATATTGTATATAGTACAACATTTAGTAATAATGTGCAAATGCTTTATTGTCTCTACTTGCTATATTATTACTATATTAGGAAACTGGGAGAATCAGAGACATAAGTGCACCTCCAACTTCATTAAAGACAGACCAGGTATGTTTATTCTTCCTCATTCTAAATTTGTTACTATCATGATAGTAAAATACAGTATAATGTAATAACATGACATACTATATTGAGGTTATAGAAGGTTGAGTGGAGACTAGATGCAAGTTCAGACTGATATTCCCTCAACCAAAGAAGATCAGCTTGAAAGATAAGTAGGTAGGCACCATCTACACACACAAATTTGTCTTACTATCCTTTTCAGGACCTTCCATTGACATAATTGCCTAATTATTACTTATTAGCTAATACTGAATTAATTATTTACCTAATTAATGTTGAGCTACACATACGTAAACCCAACCCTAAGGAAACCCTTTGGCTTTTCTAGTTAGGTGGTTAGTTATTTAGTTAGTTTGCTTGCTTGTTGCTTTATAAAAGCTATGGTATTCCTACACACTCAAACACACACACACTGCATTTATGATGAAGACACAGACTGCAGAAGCAACTACATGGACATGAACAAGAAAAAGAAAATTTAAATGTGCTCATCTTTCTCTCTTTCTGCTTTGTCTGGTTGTTGTTGTTGCTGGTTTGTCACTAGGGTGAAGTGAAGGCAAGCTGAAGAAAAGAGTCCCAGAAGATTCCCATGTGTCTACATGTTTTGAAACAATTTGACATTAGTGTTTAGATCACTAGGTCTAGCTAAACAGTTACAGCAATATTAACAATGATTATCATTAATAAGTAACTCACCAATCAAATATGTTAGTTGGAAAAAAAACCCTGTTAGTCTCTCTCACAATGTATGACTATGAAATATCCATATGTATTTGTGTCTACTGAGGGTCCAGAACCATTTGATGGGCTATGATATGATCATGTTTATGATACAGATAATTCAAGATAGCATAAGCAAAAATGAAAATGAAAATTATTAGCATAAGGTCAACATTGTCATGTATATATTATATTTATTAAAATGTTGTTTGTTGTGATTGATTATGTCTCATATTCAATGGTCTCAGTGTCTGCATCTGAAATGATAGCAATATGTAATGAGTTTTACTGTCTAGAGATTGCCCATTAATGTCTATACATACACCGATCAGCCATAACATTATGACCACTGACAGGTGAAGTGAATAATATTATCTCGTTACAATGGCACCTGGCAGTGGGTGGGGTATATTAGGCAGCAAGAG
>JAOTRR010000059.1:15110032-15124873 GCA_028570945.1 Gogo arcuatus
AATAATGTCTGACATGCTGGTGATAAATTCCATGCATTTTCAGTGTAGTGGGGCCTAATACCCCACAGGGCCTAATGCCTTCCTTTCCCCTGTATATAATATCAGCACCACTGATATCAAATCCTAAACGAAAAGTTATGATAGTTTAGGCCACATTATTATCTATCATGTAACTGACATGTTTCCAAAATTACTATTCATTACAAGCAGCAAAGTGTGTGCATTATGGGAATTCTGAATATTTTAAGGTACATGATGGCCACTATTCTATTGCAGTGCATTGTGAGATTTCAAAATACTAGATATTTCTACTATGCTTTTGAACACGTACAAAATGTCCAAACCCCCAAAGTAGTGCACTATATAGTAAAAGGGATATGGTTTTAGTCATATGGCATAAATTACTATATGGCTATACAAGGTGAATGTCCGCTTATTTCACAACACAATAAAAAAAAATCTCTGGTGTACTACAGGGCTGGAGTGGCTAAACACTGAGGGACCTCTGTCTCTGCAAAGGGAATTATCAGGCAAAGTGGTGGTGCTGGATTTCTTCACCTACTGCTGCATCAACTGCATGCACATACTGCCTGATCTGCACCAACTGGAGCAGCTTCACACTGTTAAAGGTACACATACATACCTTCAATGTGGATGAAGGTTAACTCTTTGTAATACAGAAGCATATCTAAAGGAAGTATTAAAATATAATGTAAAATTCCCAGTCATATATGCAAACTGGAATGAAAATCTCCCAACCTACATGTATATCATGCAGTTTGTTTGGGGATTCTGCATCAATATAACCCTGTATTTTTATTTTTAATAAGGAATTTCAAAATTAAAGACAAGTTGCACAATTCAAGTTTTAAGGGAAACACCACCTCCTTTTTGCCATAAACTCAATATGTAATGGTGAAGAGTAGAGGCACTGTTTCCCTCTTTACATCATTACCCATGAACTTGTGGGAGGTAGTATCAGTTACATCCATGGCTATTATAAGGCTCACTCACATAAGTAATACAGCATGTAATTAATGGCATCATGAGTCTGGGTGCTGTCTCACTATCTCTGTTGAGGAAACTGAAGATTTTAGACAGTGATAGCCAGATTTGCTCATGCCTCTAAAATTAAAAGCCTCTAAAATGACCTTCCTTTGAGAAGGATGTAAATCACAAAGCTATGTGTACTATTGCATGACTCCGTTTTATATACTATTACTTCCACTTATGTGTTGTGGAATAACTATGCTATTACTTCCACTTATTTTTGTTTTACCATTACAAAACAAGGCCACTGACCTATTAAACTTTTTTACATTAATTATGATGCAAGGTAAGAGAAGAAATCAGGTTCACTTTTTTTTTTCCTACTGACTCCGGTTTTCTTGGACTTGCTTGGAACTGTTCCTCCTCAATCCGTTCACACTGTGTTCTGGACATAAGGAGCCATTAAATATCAGAGAGAGCAGTCATCATGGCTAGACGCACTGTTCTGTTGGCTCATGGCTTATTATAGCAGCTCTGTGAAAGATGCTATCTTCTCTAGCTGTCAGTGGTCTATCATTACCCTCTTTGTAAGGAGGAAGTGGGCCAAGCCACACAGGCTTTATCCTCCTTACTGCCATATCTCAAACTTTACAGTGCATCGCTGGCACAGCTTTTGGTACATTCCGTTACTAGTGATCAGAACATACCCATGCCCCTGCTGCTCCCCCCTAACCTTTTTTTAAACAGCTTCGGTTTTTTTTTAACTTAGAAAGTCGTTTAAATATTGAGATTGCAGGTTTGTCAATGGATCTCATATTTTTGCTTTGCTCCACTGATGATTATAACGATATTTGCCCTGTGATTAGCTGGGGAGACAGCTGCATGAATTTACATATACTAGAACTAAACTAGATTTCCCTCTAATCATGGTTTGCACTTCTCAACTGCTGACATTATAAGAACAGTAATATGCTGATGGGCATCCAAAGCTGGAATATTGAAACTGCCATCTGTACGTTTTACTGTTACCACGTATTAGTGGCTGTATTTCACACCCTGAGGGTGTGAAATGAAAGAATGTCACTTCTAGTGATAGGAAGGAGAAGTTCTCCTGACAATTCATGGAGCGAGAGGGAACAGCTGAGAGAAATAAAATAAAGTTAATGTAAAGTAGCACCTTGGTTGTAATGGGTTACCTGAGGGCTACATAGGAACTCAGTGAAACATGTAGATTCCCACTCATGGGTTTTGCTCTCACATTTGATATCACCCCTTCTGAATTATTCGCAAACTTCACTGTTCATTGACTATACCTCTGTGTTGGCTAACATGCATGTTGCCTTAACATTTATCCAAAAAAAGTATAGCTTCTCTTTTTTTCTGAAAAGTTATTAGTATTAAACAATATATTATCTATAAAGTGTTTTATATGTGAGTGACAGCTCAATGATCAGACTAGGATAAAACAAATTATTTAAGAATCCATCTTTATGTCCAGCAAAAAAGAACTTCCTGGCCATTTGCCAGTTCTAAAACATGAACAGGTTTGGAATAAAAATAACCCTTAAATGCATAAAGACAAAAGCCATTTTAAAAGGCTGTCAGCCAAGGAAGCAATTTGACAGCTCAGACAAACAGGATGTATTCGTCCAAAGATTGAATAAGACATCCATCAAAACATCACACATCCATGCATTGTTTGATGAGAGTCCTCTATCCAGGCTTGAATTTTTCTTTTTATCTAAAAAGAACAAAAGCAATTTGTTGTGAAAAAGTCAAAGTAATGCTAAAATGTTTCACTTACTCCTGAATTAAAATTTATTTTCCCCGCTTGCTCACTAAAAGACCTTTTCAAATATTTTGAAGCCCCATATTTCTGCCTGGCTGCTTCAATATTTCATATTAACCTCTCAGACCTACAAGCTTTCATGGGGAAATCTCATTTCTTTTGCCTTCACATACTTTAGTGAGAGAAGTGCACTTTGGTGCACGTATCTGAAAAGGTAATTGACAAAAACTCTCACCTTTTTTATTTATTTATTTATTTATTTATTTATTTATTTAAAATTGTAGCTTTGGGCTATTTGATAGTGATGGTGGTGTTAAGTATAGCAGCAGCCACAGTACCTGCATATATCAGCAAAGGGAAGAGAGGAAGGAGTTTAAAACCTTTCTAACAGTTTTACCTGAGGACAGTCTGCGGTTAAAGAGAGGAAGGTTTGATTGCCTGCAGTGTCCTATTCTTGTTCCAGGACCCCTGAGGAAACAGTTGGCCCCAGGTCAACAACAGGGTCACACTTTGGTTGGGTCATAATATGCTTTGAAATTTTCAACGTGCAGATTATCAGAAAACTATAATTATTCTTTTTCACTTGCCTCTTTTCCTTTTCTCTCTTCTCTTCTCTTCTCTCTTAGATGGCCTGGTTGTGGTAGGTGTTCACTCTGCTAAGTTTCCCAACGAGAAGGTTTTGCAGAACATTTGCAGTGCCGTGTTAAGGTACGGCATCACACACCCAGTGGTGAACGACAGTGATGCTCGACTGTGGCATGAGTTGGAAGTGTCCTGCTGGCCCACCCTGGTGATTCTGGGGCCCAGGGGAAACCTATTGTTCTCTCTGGTGGGTGAAGGACATCGAGAACACCTCTTCCTGTTCACTGCTGGTGCTCTCAAGCACTATGGACAGAAGGGTTTGCTCAAAGACCATGCTGTGGAAAAAAAGCTCTTCAAGGACTCCTTACCACCTTCCATTCTGTCATTCCCAGGAAAAGTGGCAGTAGATCCCAAAAGCAAGAACCTGGCCATTGCAGATACAGGACACCACAGGGTTCTGGTGGTGTCCAGTACTGGACAAGTCCTATACTGTGTAGGGGGTAAGAAGTGTTGAACTGTTGAACCTCACTGATTCAACTCTAACTTTTATGTAACTGCTGTTTGAGAACAGGCAGGCTGCTATACACAAACATGCTTAATCTCCTTTCTCCTCTTCTTTATTATGGCAGGGCCTGAAAGTGGAAAGCAGGATGGAGATCTGTCTGAGGCACAGTTTAATTCTCCTCAAGGAATATTCATGAAAGGAGACACCGTGTATGTGGCTGACACTGAGAATCACCTCATCAGGAAGGTAAATGGATAATGAGCTCTGCACTGCAGCTGCAGGCTTTAACCTACTTCTCTGACTTCAGCACATGCTCTGTCTTTTTCTCTTTCATCAGATTGACCTTTCAGAAAGAAGAGTTACAACTCTAGCCGGCATCGGCATGCAAGGCACAGATAAAGTGGGTGGAGCAATGGGACTCCAGCAGCCAATCAGCTCCCCCTGGGACATAGTCCTTGGCACAGCAGGTGAGGATTTTACCGGACATTCTGTTTAGAGGTGGTTATTAAGGTTCTGAATAAGAGATAAGAAGGATAACAGTTCATATCCCAAAACTGTCAGAACTACTTGTGAATAGAATTTAATGTAAATAGAATAAAATGTAGCACTCTAGTCATCTATTTTCTCTCTTTGACACACACTACAAGGTTTATTAAATCTTATCTGCTATTAATATTGAGTGTAGTGACAGATTTATCAGATTTTCTCTTAGTCAACAAAGCCCCCACTTTGACAAGATCTGACAAAAACAAAACACCACACACATTCAGATTATGGTGATGATGGTTAGTACACTGAGTAACACCACACTACAGGTAAGGTCAGCCATGACTGGACTATGATTAGATCAGTGGGGTTAAGGTTGAATTATACATACCCTGTTCCACAGGATGATCTGGGAAGTGAATCATCTAAGAGCAGCCTGAAAGTAGGAGACATTTTGCTGATCATCAGGATGGACAGATCAGTTTGCAATCGGTGTGAATGTCCTGTAGTGTAGGCCAGGCTTTACACTGTACCCCATCCTCTGTATTAGGGCTTGTGAGACACTCCGAATCGAATTGGATATGCCATATTTTCCAGTCTGATCCACTGACACATTTTATGATTTGAATACTTCTTGTTTTGACTGACACAGCACAGATCTGATATCAGTATGATTTTTTAAAAATATTTTAAATACAATGGGCTTGATTCATCATTGCAATTTTTATTAGCATTATGGATAGAGTAATTTAATGTGTATTGTTTTAAATACTGATTTTGGCATTCGTGTAACCTGCTGCACATAATTATCCAAATTTTCCATGTAATTAGTATTGTGGTGTTTTTAAGCATATAGCTCAAAATGACTCTTCATCAAAGCCTTTAGAGTAGACAGTTAAATCAGGGGGCTTCGGTCTTATCCAGAAAGGCCTGGTGTGGCTGCAGCTTTTCATTACAGCCAAATTGCACACTTGATAGTTGATTGGAGATTAAGAAGAACTGATTAAACAAGTGCAGTCAGGTGTGGCTCCTGTTTGGTTGGACTCAATGACTGTAAAAAAAAAAACATGGATGGCGTGCCATGTTGTCAAATTTGGAGCCGGAGTCTGCGCAGTTGACTTTTCTGCTGCTATCTGGAGTTGAAGTCACATACACCTACTCATTTGGTAGATCCGCACCCTTCTCCCAATACCAAGGTCCAGTGCATTGCCAAGGCTGTCAATCACTTCATTCCCAAGTGTGTCCACACCTTCTTATGATATAGCAGAATGATGTTTTAAAAACTAATTTCTGAGGGAAAATAAAAAATATTAGATGAAGTGCAGATATCAGTATAAGGAAAACTAACTGTTCCATTTAGACACTGTAGATGGAAGGACAGTTTAGATAAGAAAAGTCTGGAAAATGGGTTATTTTTTTCATTGAAACGCAAGCGAATTGGTGGTGCTACACATTATACTGCAGCCAGCAAGGGCACTAGACCTGTGGTGGCTTCACTTTTTAGAGACGTTATGCCTTGCATGTTTTTTGCAGTCACTGGTTGGAATGAAAGCCTGCAGCCACACTGGCCCTTTCTGGATCAGATTGAAGAGCCCTGCAGTAAAGTGTGACCCCCAACTACAAAGTGATTCAGTTCTTTTAAAGTCAAATCTTTCCATGCAGTGTATTCATCTTTTGCTTTATTGATTTCTATTATTGTTTTTCTTCTTACATTTTTCCTCACGAAGACGGGTGTATTCGACTTTTCTTTTCCACACTAATTTACTTTATTGTATTACAAACCTTTTGTTTTATTGAAGAGAGAGATGGCAAATAAAACCTGCTCGCTTCGGTCTCCCATGATCAAGTGTGTTGATGCCTTATGAGGTGAGGGTCACATGGTAGGTGGTCACGTTTTTTTTTTTTTTTTTCTTTTCTTTTCTTTTCTTTCTCCTGCGTACACCACCGATGGCTGTCAGCTGAGACACCTCACTTTAAGTAAAAGTCTGTTGATGTATAGTCTTGACTGGAGTTAGAGCACATCATAACCTGTCCAAGCGTAGGTTAGTTCTGGAGAGTAAATGGCTGTGTTTGATCTGGCAAGATACTGAGCCACCATCATGATACCATTTAATACAGATTTAATCGTGCTTTATGGTATAAAGAAACAGGACAAAAGCCTTAAACAAGTCATTCTTAAGTTCATGTGAGGGGATCATGAGGTGTTTTGAGGTAACAGGATAAGGAGGTCATTGAAACACACAGCCTGGTTCTTGCTTCCGCTGCTTTAATATATCTTCTCCTTTGTGTAGCCTTTCCTTGCATAGGAATTACAGTCACTTAATCTTTTTCTCTCTGTATTACTCATGAAATTTAATGTCTCATATAAAGCCTGAGTTTATTGTTCTGCCAGAAGCAATTTTATTCTGTTTTATGATCTTTTTATTCATCATATTCACCACAACATTGTCTCTCTATCAGTCCCATCTGGCTCCTAATCACGGTCCCCTTTTGTAGTTCTTGGAAGTTTTCTCTGTAACTCTCCTTGTTGGTACCATATTTGTCTTTCATGCTGCTTAATGTGGAGTGTAGCTGGTCAAAGTAGACCTTTGTTCTTATAGAATGGACTCTTGTTGTTTGGAGCAACCCACGAGTAAACAGTCAGGTCTGCTGGTTACTAGTGGCAGATATTAAGATGAATGGTTTGCCTGGGCTGAGCTCCGAATGCGATAAGATCAAAAACGCACTAGGGTGACCTGGAACTTCAAACAGAACCTGCCCCACTTGAAGGATTGTAGCAACTTTCTTGAACAAACTGCTTTATTTATGTGGCTCTTCTAACTACCCCATGCAGCACTTTATAGAATTGTCAGGCAACTAATCTTATGACCTGAAATCCAAAGTTTTTACTGCTTTTAATTGTGAGCTAGCATTTTTTCCTTCAGCATTTAGAAAACCAGCTGACTAGCAGAATCCATCATACATGGGATCAGATGGCGTTCCATCTCAAGTCGTTCTGGAACGAGATAAAATTATCAATGCATCTGAAACTGCACCTCGTGCTTTTGAAATAGTCAGAAATCTATGGGCATTTGTGTTTGTCACGCTGTTTTCCAGATAACAAATACACAACGGATCAGAAGCCTTTGCTGTTTTCTGTGATTTGTGATGTGTTTGAGTTTGTGTCTGTGGGAACGTTTGAAGCACATTCTTGGCCCCTGCGCTGCTTGACCACTCATTCTTGCTCGGTCAGCTGCTTCTTCGCTTCAGTCTGACCTTTAAGACATGCAGTGCCGCTCCACGCATGTGTCCTGCACTGTTTCAGTTCCTTTGCATAATGAATTTTGAAAATAGTTTGGTGAAAAATTTGCATCATTTTCCAAATGTAGTCAAACATGTTTGGTGTGTGAAGTCTGCTTCCTTTAGCCACTAGTCTGGCATAATTGCACATGTTTGCTGCATAGTGTGTAAACTGTTTGGTATACTGTTTGGACAAAAGCACTGTATAAAACCAGTAGTAGTGGCCATCTTGAAACCAGAGTCCCTTTCCTTCTCAGCTCAGAGTATGATCCAAAAGTTGAGTGTAAAATTATTTAGTTGTTGTCCATGTTTGGACAATGCTAAACTGGCAGCTGTAAGCATTAGTCTTGTATTCCAGTGCAAAGCCAAGAACCAAACATGTCTTGCGTGATTGGCTGCATTTAGGGTAAG
Organism: Gogo arcuatus; assembly: GCA_028570945.1. Taxonomy (NCBI): domain Eukaryota; kingdom Metazoa; phylum Chordata; class Actinopteri; order Siluriformes; family Anchariidae; genus Gogo; species Gogo arcuatus. The sequence continues at coordinate 15,118,075 of JAOTRR010000059.1, forward strand.
TAGAAAATTGTCATTCCGTTTCATTTCTCGTGTAACTATTGCTTTAAGCACATAAATCTTAAAAGCTTTCCTAAATAGCCCATGAGACTGAATTTAAATGATGTTTATACAGTATATATTTTCATAATGTATGTCTATGTAAAACCTCCTTCTATAATGATTAAATGTTGTTGTTGTTATTTTATTTAATACCAACTGCTAAGATTGAAGTTGATGGATTTCTGCATCTCAGGTTTGGATTCATCATTTTGTCCACCTTGTAGATGTCTTGCTTCCTTACCTTTTATCTTTTTCTAATTATTTTAAAAGCTGCATGTAGAAAGATTTAATCTCAGGCCATCGATTCCTCTCTGTCTTTCTTTGCCATTTAATGCATGTACTGGGCTTTAGGCCAGTTGAAATTGTCTCAGATAAACAGCACCATTAGCTGGCTATTGTTAGATATGAGTGCAATGGCCCTCACTGTCCATTCCTCTCATAAAAACACGCACACGGTGTGGTCATGAACACAGAGACTGTTGAATAGGGTTTAGCTAAGGACTAATAGGAGTCGGAGTGCTTTAGTGAATGACTGTAGAGACTGAATGCTGTTCATGTTGGGGACAAACATGCACACACTGTTACACTCGCAATGCTTTGATGTACACAATCTCTAATAGTATTGTACTAAACACAGCCTAAATAATTTAACCTACTTGTGTGTGCTGTTGTCCCTGTAATTACTCTCCATTTCTGACAATGACTTGATGGTCAGTGTTTGACTGGTAGAGCCTAATGCCTAATTCATGGTTTAAGAATTGTAAAGGATATGCTTTAAAAAGAGTGATTTGTTTGAAATTCTCTAAAGAAGACAGATCAGTCAACTCTCTAGATAAAAATAAGAGACAGTGATTAATAGCCCTATTATGAGATAAGTATCAACCTGTGTGTGTGTGTGTGTGTGTGGGGGGCGGGGGGGTGTATCACAGGTGGTACAAAGGATAATGTTTTGTGGATCGCAATGGCAGGGACACATCAAATCTGGGCTCTGTTCCTAGAGGATGGGAAGCTGCCCAAAGGAAGGTAAGCTGTTCCCTGTCGGTCGACTAGGGACATGGACACACACACACACATGCGGCACCAGTATGATGTCATCCTCCAGGGTACAGCATGCTGTGCTATAAGCTGTGATTATTTTTACTTGCTAATTTTCTATAAATATGGTAATAAACATACAGATTTGTAGATGATATTATTTTTGTCTTTCATTTTGAAATTCTAATGTGTGATTAGCATAGTTGACATACTGTGGTAAGAGGCAAAAGTTTGCATTCCCCGTGATTTAATAATGATGACGGAAAGGAAAATGTACCTCTATTATGCAAATTCCAAAATGTTAAAAATTTGGGTGTATCCTGTAACAAGAACACAGTCAAGAAAAGTATTCTAAAAAAAGACATTTCTGAGCTAAGAGGATTCAAAAGCAGTTGAAAAGATCCCAGAGTGGCTTAAAGTAGTTGTATAGGCAAAGGTTGGGCGTATGAGTCAATTGTACATATTTATATCTTTTCAGAAAGAGAGATATAAGTAGGTGTCATGTACGATAACTGATATACAGCTATTCAAGAATGAAATGATAACATATAGGCAATGACATTTGAGAAACTTAACATAGGCAGTAATTTGTTGCTATAAATTTTGTATCCATTATTTTATCCTAAGGGTATGCAAACTTTCGTGCTTGACATATATTCTTTGAATGTTTTGAAAATGACTAAAGGTAATTTTTTTGTGCATACACTGTCATAAAATATCGACACTAATCTCTTATTTTCCTCATGATGTGATTGCAGTGAGTATAAAAAGGACGAGTGTGTGCGCTTTGCAGGCAGTGGGAATGAGGAGAACAGGAATAACGCATACCCTCATAAAGCTGGTCTGGCTCAGCCGTCGGGTCTGACCTCTGCTCCTGAAGAGCCGTGGAGTTGCCTGTTCATCGCCGACAGCGAGAGCAGCACCATCCGCAGTCTTTCTCTGAGCGACGGAGCTGTCAAGCATGTAGTCGGAGGGGAGAGGGACCCCCTGGTGAGATTTATTTTCAGCTTTCAAAGCATCTCTGTATGATTCACTAAAACGTGCTTGGCAAAGTTTGTGTATCTTTGATAAAATTCAAAATTGAACAATATCTAGAGCCTGCAGTGCTGCTGCAAATGTTAAGATCATGTCTGTGATCACTGAAAGCCATGTTCCACTGAAATGCAGCTTACACTCTAGGATTGAACATAATTATGAAAAGGGATTGAAGTTTTGCTGTGGACTGCTGAGCAGGGTGGTCAGATGAGAGCAGTGTGATCCTTTTTAAGCTCTGATCAGCATTGTTTTGTGCTCTCTGCCCTGTAGCACTTTGTGTTTGCCACTCAGAGGAAAAAAGGCCCACTTGTTCCCACTAATACAGAGGCAGTTTAAAAAAAAGACACACACAAGATAAAGATTTACGTTTTTGCGGCTTCTTGAGTTAATCAGAGTACAAAGTATTGTAACATGCTGTGTTAAATTTTAAATTTGGGAATGCAAATCTTCCGGAGTGCTCTCTACCACAAAGACATGTTTAATAAATGAGGTCAGGAGCAATCATGATCATGTACTGAGCAGAGACAACCTAGTAGAGAAAGTACTTGTGTCATTTCCACCCCAAAATGAAGACGTTTTCAGATCTGTGTAATTTTCATCTCACGGTTTGTGTGTTCCTGAGAATTAGAATGGATGTGATTGCTCTGTTTGCTAGTTAGATTTAACTGTTATCTTCCCTGCCTTGTTAGAGGACTTGATTGGTGAATTAGATGCGACTACTACCTGTGAAGTGAGAGAGCAAGCTTGTTTCTAAACAAGCCATTTGCAAAGCCACACTGCAACATGAACTTAATGGCCCATATTTGTCATGAGTGCATGAAATGATGTATGAATGAATCTGCATGCGACTCATTAAGCTGTCTCAATGGCAAAAAAACGAGCAGTGATTCAAGCACAAATAATGAGCTTCAGCTGCATGGAAACATGCTCCTGTCCACTAGTCCCTTATTTGCATGTCAAATCTATATGGCTCGCACCAATATACCCTTATGTACATCTTATTTACATGAAACATACTCTTATTTATGCAGTTGTTGCAATAGTGAGCCAATAAAAGGAGAGCATTCAGTAGGCTAACCAGATCTAAGGAAAGAAAGAGTCCTCCAAAACAGAGGGGAAAAATTTAATTTCAGTGAAGCTGAGTTAGAGGTAATTTAGTTCAAGGTTGCTGCAAATAAAAACACAATTATGGGAGCAAAAGCTTTTTTATAAAGCCATTTATGGTCATAATCAGGTAAACCAGCTCTATTTATATCTAGGGGTTTTATTATATATTATAGATAGAAAAGATTTATATGAAGTCAAATTTAAAGCTTCAGTGATAAAGCAAGTTTCCATCCAAAACAAGTAAACAATTTTTTTATTTCTTATATAATGAAACATTTGAAAGAAAGTAATACAAAAAAACTGAGTACCAAAATGAATCAAATTTAAAATATGAAATAACTTCAAAAAAAAAAAAATCCTGTGTGTGACTGAGTGTTTACTCAACATTCAGTTCAGTGCTTTGTCACGTCTCTTTTATGCAAATGGAACCATTACTCAACTGAAGGACTAATGAGCTGATAAAGATTGACATATAAGTGCCATTGTCTTGGCTTGACAAACTACAAGCCAAATATATTGAAAACTACACAGTGTAAAATTTTTTGGAATTTGGCCCTCTGGTAGAAAAACGTTTCTTGCAGAAGAACGTTTCTTAACGTGGGCTGTCTCCCAAACTGCACAATGCAAACTAAATATCATGCCTAAGTAATAATAATGCAAATGCTGTAGTGACTATCGGACTATTTAATATGGTAGTATGCAGTTAAGGATGCAACCCAAGTATGTATGACTTGCCACAAATAAATGCCTTAATTATTCAACAAGAAAAAACCTAAAACTCCATCAGCCCTGAATCTTTTTTTTTTTCTTATAATGTAATATGGGACTCTTTCACTCTCACTTTCTGTGTCTCACTCTCACCCACTCTCTTGATTAGCTGTGGCTCCTCCCAGTCACAGTGTAGTCGGGTTTCTTTTGTGTCTGAAGTTAGTTATGCTAACGTTTGATGTATCTGAGCTGAAGTATGATGTATGTGTATAATTTTGATCCAGCACCCCTGACACAGCAATGACTGTGAATTGCTATGACAGGATTGTCAGTGACTCACAGCAGCTCAGGAACGTATTATATTATAAAGAATTTTTTTTTCTCTCCTGACTCAATCATAGTTTTTTTTTTTTTTTCACTTTTAACGAAAGAAAAAAAAATCTTATGCACTGTAGCTTTATAGATCTAGCAAGCTGAAGGACAGCAGCACAGCCCACCAGTCTCAACTGTGTTTGCATTTTCTCTTTGTTTTAACAGAATCTCTTTGCGTTTGGAGATGTGGATGGAAAGGGGGTGGATGCTAAGCTCCAGCACCCTTTAGGAGTGGCCTGGGATGCCAGTAACAGCCTGCTCTATGTGGCAGACTCCTACAACCACAAGGTATTTTTTCTCTCAAAGATTTCTTTTTAAATTTCTGTAACTTTTAGTGGAAGAAGTGCTCACTGGATTTGTTCAGATTTGTCATGCAGTGACTAGACACCTGGTCGTCTTATACAAAATAAAGCATGACTTTCCATTCCAGATCAAAGTTGTGGACCCTAAAACTAAGCAGTGCAGGGTGCTCGCAGGCACTGGAGAAGCAAGCGACACATTTGGCCCGAGCTTAGCAGAGACTAGTTTCAATGAGCCTGGGGGCCTGTGCGTGGCCGAGGGGGGCACGCTGCTCTACATAGCAGACACCAACAACCATCACATCAAAGTGCTGGACATAAAGACCAAAACAGTGTCCATGGTCAGTGTATGTTTGTCTGTAATCTCAAATCACTGATGATGGTTATGCCACTTAATGTCCTCCTGCAAACACAGAATCCCTAACCCTATCCTTCTTTCTACCTCTGTTTTATTCCTTCAGTTCCCCATTTCAATGGTAGAAGTTGATTCATTCTTAGCAACCACTGCTTCTACTGCTGCAGTTGTAAAGGTTCCCAAGCTCCCGAAGTTGGCTCCAGTGCTCAGCATGGCTACACTGCCTGTGTCAGCAGGGCAGGTCATTGATATCCACCTCAGCCTGACTCTACCTGGTGGAACCAAACTGACCAAGGATGCCCCCAGCTTCTGGAGTCTCTCTGCTGAAGGTACTGAATTGATGACCGAGTTAGCAGATTTCAAAATCATATACACTTACTATCCACTTTAATAGGACACCAGCGCACCTGCTCATTCATGTAGTTCTCCAATCAGTCATCAATGTGGCAGCAGTGCAATGCATTGTGTAATCCTACAGATACAGGTCAAAAGCTTCAGTTACTGTTCACATTAAACATCAGAATGGGGAAAATGTGATCTCAGCGAGTTTGACTATAACATGGTCATTGGTGCCAGTAGAGCTGGTTCAGTTATTTAAGAAGCTGCTGATCTTCTGGGAATTTCCCACAAACTGTCTCTAGAGTTTACACAGAATGGTGTGAAAACAAAAATAAAACCATCCAGTGAACAGCAATTCTGCTGTAGTCCATCCACCTCAAGATTTGGTGTTTTTTGCATTCTCAGATGCTTTTCTACTTATCACGGTTATAAAGAGTGGTTATTTGAATCACCGTAGCCTTCCTGTCAGCTTCTCTGTGGCCATTCTCCTCTGGCATCTCTTATCAACTTGGTCAGTTTGTGCAGAAGTGCCACTCACTGGACTGGACTGTTCTGGGTAAACTAGACACTGTTGTGTGTATAAATCCCAGGAGATCAGCAAACCAGTCTGTCTGGCACCAACAATCATGGCACTGTGAACTGAAACTCTTGATCTGTACCGGCATGATTTTATGCATTGCGCTGCTGCCAAATGATTAGCTAATCACTGATAACTGCATAAATGAGCAGGTGTACAGGTGTTCCTGTTAAAGTGGACAGTGAGTGTATATTCCATAGACACAAATGATCAGACTAATGGAATTGTCATAAAGGTTGTAGGGAAGGCAGGTTACAACGAATATCAGATGTGAGATATAAAACTAAGCATTCTTCATTCCTGCAAAAATACTAGGTGTGATCAGCTGTAAAGGCCTGCTGTTTTGAAGTGGCTTTCAAAGGAAACTTTTTTATTTGAGCCCACAGCTGTGTACTATTAATCACATTGGAACTGGATGCTACAGGTGTACAGTTGTTCCTAATAAAGTGGTCAGTGAGTGTATATTTGTGTATATGTATATGAAGTAGATTTCTACAGGGTGTCTGCAGGTGCTTAAAAAGACTTAACATATCTGAAATGAGATTTAACAAGCAAAAGGATTTTGAGTATCTTTTTTTCTCATTCACAGTTCCTTCTGAAAGTATTGGAATGGCAAGGCCATTTATTTTGGGTTTAAGATTTAAAAAATAATATGAGATTATAGATCAGAATTTCAGCCTTCATTTTCTGATTTTATATCTAGTTTTGTTAAACAACTTAGAACATAGCACCTTTGGTGGCACATCACACAATTTTTAGGTGAGCAAAAGTATAGGATCAGATAATCAATTAAAGTAAATAAGACTTAATGTTTGGTTGCATATATCCTGCTTTCAATAACTGCATCAAGCACCAGTTGTTTGTTTTGGGAGGTTTCTCTCTTCAGGAGGTGAAATGCTGCTCAATTGGGTTAAGGTCTGGTGATTGATTGGC
>JAOTRR010000059.1:15162808-15179881 GCA_028570945.1 Gogo arcuatus
ATTCACATTGGCTGTTAAAATATTTTCATTTATTGGTTAAAACTTTGTAAAACAATTCCGCATCCAGTTTCATTCGCCGCTTCCTGATTCCAGTGGGAAGCCGGGGGGCTGTACCACTATAAGGAAATAGGGGTGTTTGACAGGGGTGTTTTTAATGTCAGCAGTAAATATGGGTATTTTGTGTGTGCAAAGGGGTCTGGGTGAACAGAAAGTGTTTTGCATGTTCGTTTGGTGTTTGTTTAGTTGAGGTATTAACTAGTTAACTGATTTATTTTTGGATTTAGTTTGTCTGGTGGGTGGAGCTAGCCTCTCACAAGAGTATGTGGAGATGCCGACTTTCCTCAATTTGAATACAGAACTGTGATTGCAGCCTAATTTAGTTGCAACGGAGTGTAGACAGCAGAAAGCACAAAGCACAGAATGCACGTTTCTGTCCTCATTGTTTAAATTTAGATGGGTTGTTTGATTTACTTGACTGACGTAGTTTTGTTATTTCATTGCTGCTACTGTGCTTATCCTTAGTTTTGAATTTTGACAGGAAAAATGGATATCGGAATTTTTATTTATCTTTTGTATCAACAGGAAAGTACATTAAAATTTAGAATTTTTGAAGGAACTATTCATCTTTATTGTCTTCATTGTTAGTTAGCACATGCACAAAACAACCGCAAAGTTAAATTTAAAAGCTGATAGCTAAATAAGAGTTATTTGGTAATTGAGCGATACATAATCCAAATAATCAATTATTTGTTTCAATAATCGACAGATTATTCGACTATTAAAATGGTCATTTGTTGCGGCCCTATTTCAAATACATTAAAATTTATAAAAATATCTATAACAAAAATAATAAACCATTTTCAAAAACAAATTATTATCAAAAGTATGGTGTCCTATTAGTAGGAGATAATTTTTCTCAGTGAAAATTTCATTTGGCTGTTTTTTGGCATGTGTTTGTCTGCCTTTAACTAAAAAGCTAGCCAGTTCAAGAAGTCCAGAAAAACATACCATACAGTTTTGATTTTATATACAGGGCAGGTGTCACCCTATTGGCTTTAGCAAAAGGATTTTGGAGATATTTCAGCTCTGTAACAAACCACAATTTATTTTATTTTGTGAGCACTAACCTGAGATCTTAGGTTCCCAGTAAATGTTCTGTATGTGTTTTTTAATATAACAAACCATACATTTACAACAAAATTATAATTATAACAATTATATTAATTATATTATTAATTATATTAATTATATTAATTATAACAAAATATCATAATTGCAATACGTTATAATATGCCTCTCCCACGATCTCATATAAACAAAATATTCACCTGATGAAATAACATCACATGTAAATTACACATGGCCTGTCAGATAAGCCTGAGAGAGGGAAGGGAGTGAAAGAGGAGGAAAGAGGAGTGCAAGACTGTGCAAATCAGGAATATCAGGAATGCTAATCTAATCTAACCTGTGGTTGAGAAACAGCTGTTGTGTGGCTTGGCAACACTTTTGTCAGCTAATGCAAAATTATTTGGCAGAGCCAAAAGATGATCCCAGCATACCAGAGCAGACTGATCATCGTCTGATCATCTGAACAGATTTTTAAAAAAATGCTACACAAACTCTGGTTAGACTACAAATCTGGGACTTTTCATGACAAATTTCTATGACTTTTTTTTGTTGCTTATTTGTGAATAAAACTTCCTTTTACCACAAACCTGGAAATGCTAGAGGCTTGCATGATTTAGAGCAGAGGTATTAGAGGGATGCTCCTTAAGCCCCTGACATACTTGTCCTCTAAACCAAATCCTATAGAAGTTGTCTTTTTTTTCACTATCAAACCAAAATTAGCTACAGTATTTTAAAGTCTGATGATAATATTGGGGCTTATTAAAATTTCAGGACATTTCCACAATTTATATTTTATCAAAACTTTACCAGGTCTGAAAAATGAAATTGAACTTTCTGTTCCAGAATTTTCAAGACTCTGAGAAGCCTGTGCTAGACAAACGGACATATTGAAAACCCTAGTGAGGCATTTTTAATTTTCACAAAATTAACCAGTGATACACAGCAGAGTATGTAAAAGACTTTTTTAAATACTGGATACCTTTTGATGGCCTTTTCCTGTTGTGAGTACTTGTACTGGACACACTTCTCAAAAACAATCATGGAGCCCTGATCCTTGGGCAGACCATTTGGAGGGCTCGCTCTGCTGCTGCCCTGCTCCTGTACCCGACAGCTCAGCAGCTCTGACTCCAACTCATCCAGCAGAGATTCCTGAGACACCGAGCGCTGGATCTCAGACATTAGCTTCCTGCTACAGTCTGTATCATACAGATTAGCACTGGACATGGAGTATGAGTGATTAGCCTCATGCTCTGGCAAAACTGCTGAATCAGAGATTGTCACTTTGCCAGTTTGACTGCTTAGACCTTGAGGTTTGGCAGCATCCCCTGATGGACTTACTTCATGTGAAGGTGTATTGTTTGACTCACAAGATTCTCTTGCATATTCTTCAACACAAGAAGAGGCCACTTTTTGGTCCTCAGGATGACTGGAAGGAAGCAAAACCTCTACTATCCCATCCAGAACAGCAGGCACTGTCTCTACAAGTCCATTAGGAAGAGCTGGAGGAGTCCTAGTCTCATCTATGGAGGCGGTTCCACTGTCACAGCTGTTGTTGCCATCTCCCTGTCTGTCCTCTGCAGTTGCTCCGTCCTGGTCTTGTGTAGGAAATTCCAGGCTCAGCTCCACCCTCTCAGCACTATCAGACTGAATGCTGTCCAAGACACTGTCCTGTTCAGCTTCAACATCCTCCTCCACACCATTCAGCTCCTGTTCAGTACCATCTCTGATGACTTGTGATGGTCCTGTGCATGCTGAGCTGACGTCTGTGCTGCGTGGAGGATCGGGAGTTTGATGCTGTTCTCCCTGACAGTCACACTGCTCCATACTCTCCTAAAACTCCACACCTGAAAGAGGCAAGCAATTATTATCATGCACAGATTAGCACTAGTTTTCCACTACTTCATTAATGATAAACAGCATTACATTACAACAATTTTTAAATTTGCCCCAAAAGGTATCGCAAAAGATCACACCAATGCAGAACTGTTTTGCATTATCATACTTCCTCCTACAAAGGGGATAGTGAGAAAGTAAAAGTCATTTCCTCCTCCTTCTGACCTAGCTCAGGCTCTGGCACTGTCCTCTACACACCAAAGAATGGAAACCTTTTTCCCTGTGTCACACAGAGCCTACTGCTTGAGTAATTTGAGCTGATATTCATCACTCAGTGACGTACTGACATTGCAATTGTTCTCGTATGAACTTGACTGATACTGCTATAAATGCCAATCCCATTAGTGGACAATTATGTGCTACAAGTGTATACTAGACCTTTCTCTGAATACAGCACTCCGAGAAAGTAAGTGTGAGGGCAAAATTCAAGAAATGAACTTCAGACAGAATACTTTACTTCAAGGTATGACATACTATAAAGTAACTTTAGGTCATGGGACTGTCCAGTCCTCCTGGAAAAATTTAGTACTGCGTATTATACACAGCTGGGCAATAAGACAATATATGACAATATAAAAACTCTGATTTGATGTAAAGATATTAATAATTCCCACAAAGGGGAGGACTCAGCCATAGTTATTATCTTTTGCTGATTGTTTAAAGTACAGTTTGCACCCCAATAAATATTTCAACAAGTTGTTGGCCAATATTTGGCTACAAATAGTGGTGTTTTCTCCCCTTATTGTACATAAAAGATTTTGTTCAAATCTGGCTAGTATCTTTAGTTTTTCTTGACCACAAGGATGACAAAGGTCAAGTCAATTGCAAGTAGAGAATTTTCTTTCTCTGGCTGTTTAAATGACAGAAGAGAAAAAAAAAAACACATGGATGAGTACAAGACTACTGATACCACTTGTCCGCTGGGCAACTACGAATAAAAATGACACAATGTCTCAGGTGCCCGGGCTATCAAACATAACTGTTTTCCTGGCAGATTGGTACCTAAATATCTTGTATTGTAAAAATGTCTTCAAGTATCTTGATAATTTTATAGATAGATGGATGGATGGATGGATGGATGGATGGATGGATAGATAGATAGATAGATAGATAGATAGATAGATAGATTCTAGGAGTGATTCAGATTTGTTGTGAACAAGGAAAACACTAAAATATGCAGGATGGGTGGATACTCCAAGAGACACATCCAATAGTCATTTTTAATAAAACAGGATTGAACGATTAAACAGGTGGAATCAGGTGTATTATTGCCTAGATGGAACAAAAATGTGAAACCTTAGAATTTTGAGGATAATATAATATTAGAGATCCCTGTTCTAGATCAGTCAGTCAACGTAGAGCAAATTTTGTATTTCCAACACTGAGTCAAAAGAACTAAAAGAACAGTTGAGTTATGTATCAACTATTATACATCAAGCTCTTTCCAGACCTGTACTGGGAATATTGATAACCATACTTATCCAAAATAGGTAATAAGTCTTGCTAACTGCTAGATGAAAAAAATACTAATGTAAATGGTGACAATGTGGAAGAGATTTTAGGATCATCGCACACATGAGAAGTGAATTTGGGTTTCAGGAACTGTTGTGTGATCCTGTTATATTAACGTGCTGTAAACCTGAAGAAAGTGGGTTACTGAAATGGCAAAAGTTTCTCTCCTCAAATTCATTCAAAGCAACAGAATCAAAAGTCATGAACTGGGAAAAAACCTCACGATTAGAAGCTCTCGTGTCTTTGTTTGCACTACCTATATGAATCATTGCTAGCTGTATGAATCCATACAGCACCTTCACAGTGGGCTAAGAAAGTGGGTCTGATCCCAAGAAGATCTAAAAAGAACAAGAAACAAAAGAACCTGCGGTTTTGAAATCGATACCATGGATGAAGCCGCAGCTAAGCTACCTGTCAACTGCATCCATAATCTGTGACTTCTCATTGTAAATAAACAGCTGGACATTTCTAAAGACGGTGGCCAAAGCCTGCTATAGCTAAAGCTTAGCTATCTTTGTTAAAATACGACAGATCATAACATAACTGGTAAGATATGTTGCTAGAACAGAATATTTATCCACCTAAACTAACCATCAGGAACCAGGAGTTAACGTTAGCCACGGACTCGGCTAGAAAACACCTGATTAGCCCGCTAGCTAACGCAGCTGCCGGTCGGAACTGCAGTGTGTCTGAAGCAATAGCTCACCCGAGAATGATCTCAAATGTGCCATTTGACTCACCTGTTATGTTAGGTCCATTCAGTACGACTGTTATAAAGGTAGTCACAACACAGCGTGTCCACCAGTCCTTATGTTAACTCCTGATGAGGTGACACATCAACAAATATGGCCACTGCACTCAACCGACTGCAAGCAACGGAAGACCATTGACTGCGCATGCGCATTAAACCCTGGTTGTTTCTTTTAATCGTAGCTGAAATAAAAAGTAAAACGGATGCATGAGAAATACTGTAGTAGGATTCAGGTGGAGTTGTACGAACTTATATTGGATAGGCTACGTGAAAACATGTGACATTTGGTATACTTTTAGTAAATTGGGTATTTTATTACTGTTTTATACTAGCTGATGGATGTTCCTTGAGTTGTGCGGTATATAAACAGATATATTTAAACACAATCGGTGGACAAAGACATCTAGGGTAGTATTCACAAACATCACCAGAGTAGGAATTTTGTGAATATATATTATATATTATGTTATAATATTCCAAGAGGGAGGTATGTGTATTGACTAGTGAAAAGAGTACTGGGAAAAAAAACAACACATTTCTTGGGCCATGAAATGAACAATCAGGGCCAGTTCACAGGCAGCCTGGATAATTCACCTGCTCACTGGCACATGCACACAGACTGCATCTCTCCACAAGAGGGATACTGTATTTCAGCATGTATTTTCTAGCTAATCTACTCCCTCTTATGGAAGCAATAAGAATTAATAGGGGAAAAATATTTAGTCATCTAGAGGACATTTTAACAACTAAAGTTATGGCTATATGGTTATGGTTATATCCAGCTGTCAAATCATTTGGCCAACACTATCTGTAATATTCTACTTTCAGAATCAGAATCAGAATCAAGTTTATTGCCAAGTACGTTCTCACATACAAGGAATTTGCTTTGGGGGTTGGTGCTTGAACAGTTAAGGTAAGTTAAATTCCAGTTAAATTCCAGCATCATTACAGTAAATCCACTGAAACTTAATATCATTTCTGAATGAATATGTGAGAATGATGTAACTTGGGGAAAAAAGTATCACATAAAATCAAATCTTATCTAAAAACTGCAAGTGTTACTGAGGTAAAGTGAGGTAATCTCTCTATGATAACTGACTTGAGAAAAAACATCAAAAAACGAAAAAAAAAAAGAGTTTCTCCCTCCAAGCATTTAATCATGCATTAAATAAATTAACCAACCAACCTCTGGGGTTTTTATGCTTAATACACACACACATACATACATACATACATACATACATACATACATACATACATACATACGTGTGTGTGTGTGTGTGTGTGTGTGTGTGTTTATCCTGCAGGTATTGTAGAGTTTACTTCCTGTCACTTCCTGGAGCCAACAAACAACAGAATAGATTCAGATTATTTTATCCATGCTTAAATTCTCGGAAGGGCATGACACAGGCAATCCATACCAAAACCGTTAAAGCTTTTATAAATGAAAAATCAAAAACAGTCATTAAAACTATCTGAATTTACAAAATAGTGAAGTAACTCAAATGCAAGTATGTAAGCCTTTCTTCAGTATGCATGTAGAAACCTATCAGAAATGACAATAACACACTTCACATGTTAATATTTATTCTAAATATTTCTTCTGGAATAAAAAATTAATATTAGGTTAAAGATCTTGATAAATCGTGGTGTCTGTGTTGTTAAAAGTCAGTGTACACACTGCAGTCTGGTGAACTGGTCTATAGGTATGATTCACACTGAAGTTTCCCTACTTGAGTGCACTTGACCAACCCTTGATTTAATGGAATCGAGTGCACATGGAGAAGTAACTTAAATGAAAATGAGAACAACCCCCTCCCCCCCCCCCCCCCCCCGGGCTCCTGTTAATTGCGCATGCGCATTGGTAAAGTCCGTTAAATTGGTCATCATCACGTGCGAGTAATCTGAAATATACTGTGAGGTAAAATTTACTGAATTATTCGTGATAAACCAAATTTGCTGATATTTATAACTACGAGAATGATAAGGGGAAAGTCCTTCACTGTGCTATAGGGTGAAAATGCTGTTTGACATGTAGTAAGCTGAGTCATTTTCTAACGTTAGTCCGTTTTCTTTCTCGTTTCTCACCAAGTTAAACTAGACTCCGGGGCGGCCGTGTTCACAGTAATAACACTCATTTCTATAAAATATAAAGCGTGTTCGGGCACATTTTGAAGAAACTGTTAAAACTGATGTGTTTAAGTTAAAATCTGATTTGTTTGCTGGTTGTAACGAGCGGCTTTAGGTAGCAGGCTAATTTAATTGTCTTCACTTTAGCTAAATCGAGTAGCTCATGTAATTTATATACGTGTCTAAGAGTGGAACATTGGTCTGTCTGTCAGCTAAAATATTAGTTAATGTTGTCTAATTAGAATACAAAAACACAAAGTACTTGTTTGAGGTTTTTCTTGTTTAGCCCACAGTGGGAATGTTGGCGTGAAACTCAGTGATTCAGTGACTCGAGTCGTACGGTTTATTGATTTGACTCACGCCCTTCAATACGAAGCTAATTCATTAGATTCGGCTCATAGAAGACCTGAGATTGATGTAAAATAAATGCACTGCTAATGTTTTTGTATGAAAAGTTTCACCAGATTTCTACAAGTGTAAATTTAGATTTTTTTTTTTTACATTTCATTATTAAATACTTTCCAGCTTATTATTTAATGATGTGTAAATCATTATTTGTATACCTCTCCATCTTAGAGATTGAGGGGGGGAAAACAACATTGGTTGCCAGCATAGTTACTATTGTTTAAATTATTCTTAACAGAGTAGCGAGGAACGTCCAGGATGAACCGCACCTTTTCACCATCGCTGGTTAGGCCGACCCTGCCGTTGAGAAGACCCTCATCAGGTCCAGGTTTAGTGACCCCAAGCAGCCTGAACCCTGTAATTAATAACCAGGGCACCTACTTACCCCAGGAATGGTCTCTGATGACTGGCAGCTCAGATGGTATACTGAAGACCGTAGTGAAATTTGTATAGTGCTCTTTCTGAAGTCCTACTTAAATATTTAATAACATTTTAATAATTTTAATTTAGCTCTCAAAGCTGAAGGTAACAGAAATGAGAGAGGGTGGATGCCTGTGAGGGACAGCAGTGCTGTGTGTATATGGTCTTTTTTTTAATATTTATTTATACTATATAAATACACGGTGCATTGTATTTTTAAAATGCAAAATGATTGTTTATCTCCTGTAATTTGTGATGAGGCTCTTTGCCTTTCACAGAAAGCTGGACCAATGTCTTCTCCAATAACAGTGAACCTGTGTAATTACTGCAGTAAGCAAGGTGGAAACTTTAAGTCTATACATTTTTTTGCTTGGAAATGCCATTTAAAATGCTGTGCTATTATGGAGTGTGTATGTCTGTATCACTATGCTGATGTGTTTAATCCTAGGTAACCTTAAGTGCGCACGCTGCAAAAAGACTTGCTACTGCTCGGTAGCTTGTCAGACAGAGGACTGGAAGGCCCATCGTCACATTTGTAAACCAAGTACTACAGAAAATAGTACAAGGTACTTAGGGTTTAGAATATACTGTTGCTGATATGATTTTTATCTGTTTTTGATTCTGTATGTAATTATATTGTTTTATGTTTTCAATCAGTGATAAACCAAAGGAGTCCATGACCCTACCTCGTGGAGCTAGTGTTTTAGAATCCAAAGTATAATTTCTTTCAATTTCTCATTGTATTGCTATGTTGTTAAGAACTTAAACATGCATGTGAATATCTCGTTGCATGGAGAGCTTTATAAGGGTGTTTTTTTGTTTGTTTGTTTTTTGGCCAGATGAACAACAGCCATGTGGTTGAACCAAAGAGAGTTTACCTGCAAGGTTTACGCAAGAATAACTTCTCTAAAGGAGATGAAGTTCAAGTACGTTTTTAATTTAATCTTCTGCATCTTCCGTTTTTTTTTTTTTGTTGTTTTTTTGCTTGCTATGTTTCTGGTCAATTCTGTCTGTTTTTCAGGCATCCGTGGTGGAAATGAGGACCCCTGGGAAGTTCTTTATCCACATCCAGTCGGTGGACATGTCTGAGACCCTGAAGAACATCACTCTAAATCTACAGAAGACCTATGGTGGTTCATTTGCATCTGTGTACAAGCCTGAAATTGGGGAAGTCTGTGCTGTGAAATTTTCTTTTGATCAGGTTAATCATGTTATTGAGCTTTTTTAATAGTTTATATTAGTAGAGATAATTAGAATTTAAAGCTTTAAGTATCAAAACATCGTCTGTAGATGGATTTCCTTTAAGACCCACAATGCTACACAGTATAGTTTTTTCCTAGCTAAAATACAGTTGATTTAGAAATGTAGTTGGTTCAGATTATTTAAAGCCATATTTTGGTAATGTAGAAGATTATAACTGAGCTTTGCCACTCTTTGTCTAGTCAGGTAGTATAGGACTGTGTTTGGAGCATGTTGGATCTTATTATTAGCATGGTTTCTGTATGCACAGACTTTAAAAAAAAAAAAATTTCCTTGTCTCATTTCAGAATTGGTATCGAGGTGAAATTGAGTCTGTTGATTTGGATCACCACACTGCCAGAGTGCTCTACATAGACTTTGGAAATGAAGAAAGTGTCAAATTTGACCAGATACACCCCCTGTCAGCAAATATTGATGCTGCACCACCATGTGTAAGGTTTTCTGACTGGCATGGTTTCATTGATTTATTGTATGACAACTGTCATTGTTCCAGCTGTTGTAATGGTTAACAAGCCTTATGTTTTATGAACTAAATTTTGCAGGCTATACAGTGTTGTATTGCTGGAGTAACTGCAATCACCAGCAGTTGGACAAGCGAATGTTGTATTGCATTAAGGCAGCTGGTTGCTGGAAGGAGCCTGACTTTCACTGTGGTGGATGTCCTGAACAGTAGCACTATGTTTGCTGTAGATGCGCCTCTATCCGCACTTGGTTAGAACAAAGGCATTTTGCATATGAGAATGGAATATGTTGCCAGTTTAATCTCAAATATAAGCATATGGGTTTAATGGTCAATCGGCTAATTATGTGGCATAAAGGGCAGCATTCATAATCGAGTGTTTCTCCACAGGTAAGAATCTCAGTACTTTCTTAATTGACCAGGGCTATGCGACGAAAGAGAACACTTCCACAAAGCCAAAGATCAAGCAAGATATCAGTGAGTTAATTGCAAAAGTCCATATTTTAAGTGCTTTTTTTATTTATTCTTTTGTTCAGTGGTGTTATTCTTTTTTTAAGATTCTTTAATGACTGCATCATTTGAAAACTTCAAGCGTTTGTCTGATGGGAAAAATGAGAACACTGAGGCTCAGCCACCAGAGCCCTTGAGTCAAGGAGTGGGAGACACCTTCACAGCTATAGTCACCCATCTTCAGTCCCCTTCAGAGATCATCTGCCAAAAGCTAGAAAATGCCAGTAAGACCTCTATCCAAGTTTAACCAGTTAGAGGTAGTTGAGCCAGTGAGAGCCTTTGAGGAACTGCAAAAATAATGTTGGTGTCTGGAGGTTAATTTATCATATGCCATCATGTGTAGCTGTCATGTACTGGTTGTTGTCATATTTTTTCCTGTGTAGGTATTATTCAGCAGTTACAAAAAAATTTGAGAGAACACTGTACCAAGACTCAGGCCAGTGAGAACTTCCGACCTGCTCCTGGAACTGTCTGCTGTTCCCTTTTCTCAGGTGAGATTTAAAGCATCAGACCTGTGAGTTTGACTAGTTATAAAAGACTTTTTAAGGTTATTGTGACTTTGTCCTGACTTAGTGTTCAGTAGTGTATGTTATTCGTCTTGTTCATTTACAGAGGACAATCAGTGGTATAGGGCAGAAGTGCTGGCATATTCCTCTGAGGATCGGGTGTGTGTGGGCTACATAGACTTCGGGAACTCAGAAGAGGTGCCGTTGAATCAGTTGCGTCCTATCAGTATGGATCTGTTAGCTTTGGCTACTCAGGCAATCCCATGTGCCCTGGCAGGTAAAGCAAAATTTTCAATTATTGGGGCTTTCTGGAGGTGCAAACTGTCGGACAGCTTATGAAGTGTTAATTCAAACCAGTAAAAGCAGTGTTTTATAGACATTGACTGTGCAAAATGTCTCAGGTTTCCAGTGTTGTAACCTGCTTAGCATATTGTCAATGGGCAAATAGACAATAATCAAGTTAAAAATTTAAGTATATGCTGTACCTTTTTTTTTTTTTTTTTTTTTTTTTTTTTTTTTTTTTTTCCCTTTGTTTCCAGATATTAAGCCCACTTCAGATGTGTGGTCAGAGGAGATTGTGGTAATGCTGAAACAATTGGTCTGTAATCGCTTCATCCGTGTGGAGATTCTTGGGGAGCGAGATGGAACAGCTTTGGTCTTGATGGTTGATGAGTCCAGTGATCCTCAGATTAATGTAGTTGAGCTGCTGGTTGCTACAGGCCATGCTGTTGTGGGAAATATGGAAACGAAAAAAGAGGAAGAAGTTGAAAGCCCTAGTAAGTCTGAAGAATATATTTAGGTTTCCTGTCTTAAAGGTAGATCACATTTCTGAACATAGACAATATTCTGTGATGATATAGAGTATATGATGGTGTATAGAGTAATGTATTTTTTGACACAATGTACCGTTACACCAAACCTTAGTTTGTATATCATGAGAAATTGCTTCTGTGTTATGAAGTTTTTTTTTTTTTTTCCCCCCTCTCTTTAATTGAGAGTGTGGGCTTTGAATTTGAGCAGCATTTATTCATTTCTTGTTCACATTTTGGAGTGTTTTTTTCCCCTCAAAACCTGCCCTCTCTCCAATAGCCCCTGCTCGCACTCAGGCTGCTGTTGTGCGCTCACAGATTTTTCTGCTCACGGATTTCTGCCTGTGCGCTCTCGGATTTTGGTGAAACAACCCTATCAAAATTCTACCAATAGAATGCAAGGTATGATGTTGACTAGGGAAATTGTCACTGCCTCCTTGGGTGCATTCACTTTACTTGTGGGCAAGTTACTGTTTAACTGGGTTCAGTGTGATGGGAAGTCAATGTGCTATGGGGATACTATATGTAGCTATTATTGTGTTTATTTTAAAAAAACGGACACTGGTATATGTTTTAACTCCAAAGGTCCAACAAGAAAACAAGTGAAGTACATATACTGGTAATAGGGCCCTGGATGGCAGGAGTGGATGAACCTAGTTAAACTGTAACCCACCCGTAAGTAAAATGAATGCACCAAGGAGGCAGTGACGATGTCACTGGGCAGCGTCATACCTTGCGTTCTATTGGTTGGTGAATTTTGATAGGGTCGTATCACAAATCTGTGAGCAGAAGATTAGCGGGCGATCAGATGTAGTCTGAGTGTGAGCATTGGCTATTTGAGACAGAGGGCAGGCTTTGAGGGAAAACACTGCAAAATTGCAACATGAAATGAATAAATACTGCCCTCAAATTGAAAGATGATGCTCTTGATTAAAGAGAAGGGAAAAACCTCCGTACTCTGTTGCTCCCAAATTGATTATCTGCATGCACTGACTTATTGGAGGGAACAAGGCAATAACTAATAAGTGACCTAAATATTTTGCATTTTAAAACCTGATCATAGAGTTCACCAACATAAATGCATTGTTGGTATGTCTGTATTACAGCAGTTGCTTTGTGGTTACTCAGGCCAGGGTAATTTTATAGTCTGAAAACATGTTTCAAACATGAATTAGGTTTGGAATGTGAATAGTTAACTAAAGAAAGTTACCTAGTGCATGTTTAGATTTTCTTCCTATTAAATATAAAATGTTTAAACGTAATTTTTGTACCATTTTAGTAGTTTATTTTAAAAAGTTGTGGTATTATGCTTAAAGGAACTGAGCAATATTTAACTTTTTTTTATTTTTATTTTATTTAATGTAATGATTGTCATGATGAAGGGTAGGCAGTTATGATGTATAAAAATATTGGCACCTGTCTGCTGCATTGTGATGTTGCACTGCTACCTACACTGTTTTTCTTGACAGATGATCCTGTAGACAAATTGAAGTGGTCTTGTGCAGAACTTCCCATTGATGGCCAGAAGGTGGTGCTGGTGGTCAGTGTACTGGACAATCCTGGACAATTCTACTGCTATAATTACAGCACAGAAGGTATGGTTCTTCCTGTCTGTAAGTGTGTTTTGAAAAGCAGTGTTTGTGTTGTCTGTCTTATTAGTTTTCTTACTTGTGTGTTTGATAGGCATGCAGACCCTGGCAGAGTTGTCCACTGCTCTGATGAAGCACTGTGAGGCTGATGGGGCTCCTTTCAACCCTGCTGTTGGAGAACCCTGTTGTGCGCTCTTCACTGGTCAGACATCTCTCTATTCATGATTTTATACAATTCTTGGACTTTGTTCCTCTAAAGTAGAATACAGTGGGGTTTTTTTTTTTTTTGGCTTGCAAAAGGTCTATGAGGAAATGTTCATTTTAACTCATTTTGCTCCTTTACCCTTTTCTGTGTATTCACCAGATGGGAGCTGGTATAGGGCCATTGTGCAGAGTCTTGAGGGAGATGGAAATGCAAATGTGTACTTTGTAGATTATGGAAACATGTGTAAAGTACATGCAGCCCATCTAAGAGCCATCAAGCCTAGCCTCCTCAAACACCCTTTCCAGGCCATATGTTGTTGGCTTGCAGGTATATCTTGTGTAAAGTGCATGTGTGCATGTACGTGGTTAAGCATGTATCTGGCACATCTGTTGTACCAGCACAAAAAGTTGGGTGTTGCTTATGTATTGCTTAGTTAAATATTCTACCTAACCCCACTTCCTGCAGGACTTGAGCCTGTAGGAGAGGAGTGGAGTAAGGAAGCAGTGCAGAAGTTCCAGACTCTGTGTGTGGGGAAGCAGCTCAGTGGCAGAGTGCTATCAGTCACTGAGAAGGGTTATGGAGTGGAGTTGGAGTGTAGTGGCTGCAACGTTGCTGCTGTACTCATTGCAGAACAGCTCGCCAAACCTTCAGGACAGGAGAACAAGTCTGATTCACAAGCAGCCATGTTCATTGACCTGGCAGAAGCATCTCCTGCACCGGCGCCTGCTGAGAATCACTTATGCATTGAGCAGCCAGCTAAAACCTCTGGACAGATACCTGCCGCATCACAGTCCAGTACATCAAGTAAATGCACATTAAACTCTATCTCATCTGAATTTCTCCAGACAAATTATTTTTAAAAAAAAAATCCGCAGCAGCTGTAGTTCTTTCCTTTCTATCTAGATATTACTTTACTCTTACATAATGTCTTATATTTTTGATTATTGACTGGTGTTGAGTCCTTCTACATAGCTGCTTCATTTCCTCTGGACTGGAAGACAGTGGAGTTGCCTTGCAGTGAGACTTTCCAGCTTCAAGTAGCAGCAGTGACCAGCCCAGGTCTCTTCTATGTGATGAATCCTAGAGAGGGTGTGAATTATTATTATTATTATTTTTTTTTTTTTTTTAACTAACGTTTAAATTTTAATTTTATTAATAATTGGTTGTATCTGCATTAACGCAGTTTGGGATTTAACAGTCAGGCACTTTTGCTTTTATCTCGGACAAAACTACATACTTGGGCTTCATCTTGAGTGGGTTTTGCTTTGTCTAAACAGCCTAAAGTTGGTCTGGGTTTGTGCTCAGGATGCACTGTTGAATTGTGCTTTAAATAACAGATCTGATTTAATCTAGGGACACTGCTTTTAAATGCTTTGTTGAATTTTTTTTTTGTTTGTTTTTATTACGTGTGTAATACAGTGAACATCGAGACGTTGCAGAGTGTTATGACGGATGTGATGAAGTATTGTAGCAAGCAGACCCTGCCCAACCAGAGCATGCCTTTACCTGGAGCAGCCTGCTGTGCTCAGTTCTCAGGTCTCACACACCTGAAACTTCAACCATTACATTAAACAGTCATGCCAAAAAGAACCTACTAACAAATGCCTAAGACTTGCAATACGCATTATACACAGTATGACTGTATCCAATTCCTTAATTGATTGCATTTAAGGCCTGTTAAAATGTTTCTACTAAGCACTGAAGTAACATTTTATTTATTTAAAAAGACATTTTTTTGGTGTAATAAGTTTTACTATTAAAACACCAGGTGACGCTCAGGAAAGACTCCACTGTAAAACTACAGTGGTGGAATTCTGGTTAAAGCCAGTAATTCCATGTTTGTCCTAAAATAATTGCACACTTTCAGTGTACACCTTTGCCTTTAAATTAGTGTGGAAGGAAGAATTTGGGCAAGAATTCCATTGTAGTGCTAAATCTTAGATTTTAAGTTTACTTATATTCAGCATTGGCTAACTGCACAGAAGTGTGATCTTGAAGCTATTTTGAGGCCACCACCGAAATATTTTAATTAGCTTTGAATTTGTTTACCTAGGTTAAAAGATGCTGATGTAAATGATGTCGTCTTATGCAGGTGACAAAAATTGGTACAGAGCTGTTGTATTGCAAGCTACAAGCACATGCGCAAATGTGGTTTATGCAGACTATGGGAACACGGAGAGGGTTCCTGTCTCCAGCCTCTTGCCCATCCCAAAAGCACTTCTGCAGCACCCGTTTCAAATAGCTAGATGTGCT
This sequence comes from Gogo arcuatus, assembly GCA_028570945.1. Classification (NCBI taxonomy): domain Eukaryota; kingdom Metazoa; phylum Chordata; class Actinopteri; order Siluriformes; family Anchariidae; genus Gogo; species Gogo arcuatus. Next base: position 15,178,640 of record JAOTRR010000059.1, read on the forward strand.
CTTTCAGGTAGGAAAGTCTGTCTTTTTATTATAAATCAGGGCACATTCTTGTTGCAATCCATAATGCCATGAAAGCAGCATTGCAAGTTACTCAACCCCCCCCCCCACAGGTAAAGAACACTTCCCAACTGTGTGGCCTCCTGAGGTTCTGGAGCTGTTTGGTGTACAGATGAGTGGCAAAGTACTGGCCTCCATAGATCATTTTGATGGCACCTTTAACCTGCTAAATGTTACTGAGCACTCAGCCCAAGGAGGCAGCAACATCAGCTCTATTATTTTAGGGGCACTAAAGAAAGCCCCTGGCAAGTCCAGCACAAAAACGCCAACTCGAGACACACAGGCTGCTAGCACGTGCTCTGCCTCAGCTCATAATTTATCTTCAGACACTGGGAAGCCAAAACCTCAAAATCATAAAGGTACGTATCTAGAAGTTGCACTGATTTTGTGAAGAATATTTAGTTTAGTGAATCAATTTTCTTTGTCCTCCCCTTCACACACTGCACATCATAGTGCATCAGGGCAATACAGCGAGTGACAAGGAAGTCATGTTTCTTTGAAAATTCACCAACAGCTCCTGACTCTAGCCGGGTATCATGAGTTGTGTAGTTAAACAGCTTCTCAACTGGGTTAACGATACAAGTTCCTCTACAAGGGTAAATTGGCTATCACCTGTCATTTAACAAGCTTCTCACCATATCAGAGAAAAATAAATGCCTAACCTGTTCAGGAAGGGGGAAAAGGTATCACTTCTAAATCCATTTTCCTGATTATAGTATCACTTTCCACAATGTTTAGTTTGTTTACTCTCATGCTCTTGCTCTTTCTCTCTGTTGATTAGCTGCCAGCTCTAGTCAGTTACTGTAGAGTCAGACTTCTTTCCTGATGACATTTGACACTTTATTCTGCAGATAAAGTGGCTTCTCTGTGCTAATACCCTGAGTAAAGACTGATCAGCTGATCAAATTGTGGTGATTTAAGCAATAGATTTTCTTATATTGGTAATAAAAATATATATTTTAATGCTGAGATTATTACTGATAAAATGACTGACGGTCTGATAGAATTGTCTGAACCGTGTTAGAAGTCTGAAACATTCTTGAGTGCATGGGTGCTGTTCTACCTGTTGCCCCCCCCCCCCCAAAAAAAAGAAACTCTGGCCCAAAGCTGTTATTTAGCTAGACAACCTTGTCATCTCACAGAAGTACAATTATGGGTTGGGTTTTTGTGGGGGGTTCTCTTCGC
>JAOTRR010000059.1:15207451-15222118 GCA_028570945.1 Gogo arcuatus
ATTTCACTGTGCTCTAAAGGTACATGTGACAAATGAAGGCTTAAAAAAAAAAATTGCTGGGACTGCTGAATGTGGTTTCCACTTTGAGTAATTAGTAAGGAAGTAATGCTATAATTTTAATAATTCAGCCTCCATGTGTCAGTATTCAGTACAACAAATCTCCAAATCTCCAGCATTACACCATGGTAAGCACACTGACCGCTGGCAAATCCAGTAGGCTGCTGTCCACTGTGGTGCCCAGAGTAAAGGGTCCAGCTTCCACCTTCCTCAAGCTCTCCTTCACCTCTACCAGCCTGAGCTCCACCTCCACTCTCCTTTGTTCTGCCTCCCGACACGCCTCCTCCTTCTGCTTCAAACATGCCTCCAGAGTAGCTTGTTTAGAAGGATCTGTACAAGGCAATGAAATAGGACAAAAATAAAAATGTCAAAATTACTCACTGAATATTTTTACCAATAGTACTTTTAATATTTTTACCAATAATACACACACACACACTTTCACTTTTTTTTGGAACATTGCACAAAGTGCCCCTTTTTTTCTTTAAACTTAGCCTACATCTATTTATGTTTACTCTGCACTTGAGCTGCTGTAACACCAGGATCAATAAAGAAATATCTTATCTTAATATGGCATGTTATAGTGTCAGAATTTGCACACACTTTTAAATCACACATATACTCAGATCCTGTTGCCATTTATTATTGAGGTGTTGAAGAAGACCTTTTTACACTAGAGGGCGACGATGTACCTTGACATGAACTCAGCTCCTCTTTCACTTCCCGTCTCTCCTTCCTCAGTGAGGCCAAAATGGTCTTGACCTCCTCCCTTTCTCGCTCCAGCCGGTCTTTCTCATCTGTGAAACGTCGCACATCAGCTTCTGTTCGGTTCTTCCCTAGTTTCACCTCAATTGACCCTGAGCACACTACACGGAACAGAATGTGGAGGAGAGTTCAACTTTGTCCAAGATCAGATCATTTAGATACTGAAAGCAAATTCTTGAAGTGAATAACCTGAAAATAGTACAACAGCATTAAATAAATGAAATGTGTATGAAACTAATGTTAGCCTGGGTTCTTACCTGCTACAGATGGCTTCAGTCTGTCAAGGACCGTATCAGCGCTTGCAGCCCTTACTCTTGAGGTTGGGGAACTGTGTGGTGTGTGTGAAGGTGTAAGGAGGTGACTATGTCTCTGACTGTGAGGTGAAGGTAATGCCGAACCCTTCTTCTGTCCTTCCTTATTCGGGAGGCTGGCCCTCTGGGACTGGGGTTGGTGTTGCTGGGTCTGGGTCTGTGGTTGGGGTTGAAGAGGAGGACTTGTGGAAGTGCTGTTGTCCGCATCCAATCTTGGGGGAATGGGCGGAGGATCGGGATGTTCGTTGGGTGTAGGTAACAAAGCTTCATATTCAAGCTCTGCAGATACACTTTCCTAAGAATGGGAGAAACATTAAGTTTTTAGAAATGCAGGCCAAACCCATAGTTATGCTTCATAATGAATAGATGCCATGTTTTATCTAAATTCAACTGACTTAACTACATAGCTTAACAATACTTTTATTTTATTTTTATACAGCTTACTGGGTCAGATCAGAGACAAGAGAGAGGTGTGCTCTGTTAGCCCTTACCTCACTGCCAGGGTCATGTTGCTTATTACTTGGAGTTGGGGCTGGATTGTGCTCTGTCTTTGTTTTAGGGGTTGAATGGGGGCACACTTGGCTTGAACTTGTGTGGAGGAAGGAGCGGACAGGGATCAGATCCAGATATACCCTATCCTTCCCATCTTGTTCCGGATTTATCACTACCTCACTGTTGCCATCTTGACTCTCCTGTATGGCAAGAACAGATGAATACCCACACAATGCCTCATGAAAACAACACTACTTCATGCACCTGGGTACATGGGTCCCCAGGGATGGGGAGTTGGTGAGTAGTTGCCACCTCTGAAATAATGTAACCCAATTGTGCATCTACAAGCTCAAATTGTTTCTGAGAACTTTACAATTACTCCAATACCATTCATGTCGACACATTTATATTCTTTAAAAAATTATCCTTAAAAACTTTTCTTATTTTTTAACCTTTGGGAAAACTCATTTTTTTAAAAATAGAAAACCCACCAGAGGGTTCCATTTCAGAAAAGGTTCCAAGTGGAATCCCTTACAGGCTACAACTGTTAACCATCCACAGTCCCCCTATTACTTACTCCAAGTAGACACACAACTGATCATCTGAAAACAATGAAAGCACAACCCTGACACAACAGTCTCTGGCAGACAGTGTGGGCATTTCTGCACTTTTCTTCAATGCTACTTAGGCAGAACAAATGCTCAGAATAGACAGCACTGCCGATTGGTATGTCTAACACCAAAACAGTATTGCTCACCTCCTGTTCATTCTCTGTGGAGGCCACATCATCATATATGTCATCAGAGCCATTGTTGTTTGTTGGGAGACTTTCGGTGTACATGTTTTGCTCTGAATATCTCCTCTGCATTAGGCTAAGGAATAGCCAAAAAGATCAACAATGAACCACACGCACACACACACATTCTTTGCATGTTTGCTGGCATAAAAAGAAACTATACTCACTACATGGAGGTCTTGGCTGCATTGACTATAGTAGATATCCTCTCAGAGTTTACATAGTCATATGTGAGGTCCTCTGGGTCAGTTTTGGTTCCTGTTTGTGAGAGTAAGAGTCCCAGCCAATGGCCCATGTCAGCAGATGATTTAGCCTTGAAGATGTGACAGAAAAGAAATTATATAAACATACTGTACAGTATAGTATAATCATGTTATTAAAATGTTACTGTTTTCTTTTACTTTGCTAAAAATGTAGACATACAATAAATGCTGGAATGTGAGCAGGAAATCAGTTGTTTATCTGTCTACCAAGAGTATTTCATCATAGTAGTTTAATAACCACGTTTACGTACATAAAATGCAAAATATAAATACCACACCCGTATTAGTCTTTTCAGTTTTAAAATAGAGCATATTAGTTTGGAGCCTGGGTGAGAGACCAGCCCCATCAGTTCCCAAAAGCATGAGTAAATGTTGGCTTGCTGAACTTTATTGCAGCAGTGTTAGGCTTTCCAATATGGAGCCTGGAAGCACTACACCATTACTATAGCATGAGGATTGCTAATTTGTGGTTTCTGAAGTGGACAACACCCTCTTTGCATTACTAGACAGGGTAGCAGTGTGTGGTGTGGGGTATGTGTGATAAGTTGAGTGTAAGAGAGAATGGCAGAGATGTGTGAGATCAGGGGAAACCCAGGCTATTGTAAGCTTTTATTCAGGCTGCCATACTGTTGCTCACTGTGATTGTTTTTAATGACCCAACTAAGTAAGAGATTAAAATCACCTCCAGGATAGCAAGCTCCTCTCCATCCATTTGTATGCGAAATGAGTAGAGGTGTTCTGGGCTAGGGTCAGGTAGCACCATACACCCCTCCAGAGGCACAGGCTGCTGGGCAACCTTAGACTTTCCCTTATCCTGGTAGAACCAAAGCTTACCATTCTTTATCATACACCAGCGTGTCCGCCAGTGGCTGTTCACCAAGACGTTCAGATAGCCTGTTACAAAGAAGAAGGTGGAGATGTTAATTTGTTGAGAGTTTTACCCAACATTTATAAATGTTGATACTGAAGAACATCTGCAGCATGTCTGCACGAATTTACCTGATGTCTCCACACACTTCTCAGGACACTCTAAAGACGAAATCTTCTTTTTTCCAATGTTCATCAGATTACTTAGCTTCAGGCCAGCACCACATTTTTTCTTAACTAAACAAAAATTAAATATTAGCATTTAATGAGAACAATATCCCCCTGCAATTAGCAGTTGAGGGAAATGGAAGAAGTCTCACCATCTTTAGTCTCAAGGTTCTCAACATGGCTGTCTGTGCTGCTGCCGCTCTCTGATGCCATGGAGTACCTCTCACTAAGCTCAGTCTGTGGAGGAACAGTTAACACTTTCACTATACTATTCTCTACTCCAGTCAATCATTTACTGAGTAGTTTAAAGACAGCTAATCAACATAAATTGTGTCTATAAATTGTGGGTAGATAACAAGAAACAGTTAGAATTTTGAAGACCCATTTTGAGGTGCAGTTTATGCTTTAGAGAAAAGGAACGCAAAGAATAAAGAAGGTTTTTCAAGCAAAATTCTTTGGAGAAACGTTAACACTTGAGGAACCATTTTTAGGAGTGTAAGATCAATCACTGACAAATTTGGGGTTTTAAATCATGGCTACTTAGTCCTATATAATTGTCCTGTAGCTCTTGATTAAGGTACTTTGTAGAACATTTGTTGCATCAATAAGTATAAATCTTATTTTTATAGGTTCTACCTGAAACCTTTTCTGAAAGTGTTTTTCATTGAACCTTATGTTGTAAGGTTCTGCACTGAAAATGTAATGGGACAAACCAAAGAACATTTAGCATGATACAAGGAACTTTTTATGAAACTATATGTAAAACAGTTTTTATGTTCCATTCTCTTCAGTGCATACCTTAGTACAGTTGAGTCTTGGCGAATCAGAGACATCAGGGCCCTCAGTAGATTTGGGACTGATCTCCTGGATGACCTACAGTAAACAACAATACAGCAAGTAAATCATGACTGTCCAGTCAGCGTGAGAAGGATTCAGTGCATTCTTTTCTTATAGCTGAGAATATCTGCAGCCTTGCCTTCAGCCACTGTTCAGCCTGCTCTTTGCTCTGCAGGCCCAGCACGATGGCTTCACCGCCCTGGGGGATGATCTTCAACTTGTGCTCTTTCCTCTTAGGCTGCTTTTCTTTGTAGATGACGCTGCAGCCCACCAGACTGACGTCCAGCAGTGGGGTCTGGTCTTTTGAGCTCTTGTAGCACTGTGTATACAAAGAAAAGCATGGAACCCATTACTATCTATGATATGGAGCTACAGTAGGTTGTATAGCTGCGTAGCATAAAGAAATGTAGATTTATATTCCTACATTGCATACATGCTGTATTTGGTTATGCCATCTGACATTGGGCAGTAAGAGCATTATGTAAATCAGTCTATACTTAGGAGCTGTGTGTGACTAACTAATCACCAAGGTCACATACAAGGAGACGATTTTCTCGGATGACACACAGTTGTTTGGTCCACTGGCCCAGCCACTTCTTTCTCCAGAGGAAAGCACAAATCCTTGCATCCTTCATTAGCTCAATGGATGCCTCTGTGGATGGCCACTGGTGCTGCGCTGCAGACTTGCCCTTCGGCACTTCCTCCTCATCATAGGACTCATAGGAGCTGCTCACTGCATCACCATCATCTGAAGAAAGAAAGCTCAATTAAGTTAGTCATGGCTCAATAAGGATAGAGTGCAAATTAAAAAGAACTTGGGGCTGGGTGGAAGTTGAGAGTCAGAGTCCAGATTTTGATGACTGTTAAGCATTTCCAAGCAGATTTTGTTATTTTATTAGAAACATATCATGGGTAGTGTTGCTGCCTGACAGTTTCAGGGCCTGCAGTTTGATCTTAAACTTGGGGTACTGTCAGAGTTGCACATGCTCTCCTTCAGTCTGTGTGGGTTTCATTCAGGTTCTCCGATTTCCTCCCACTTCCCAAAATCATAGTGGTAGGTAGATTGGCTATGATAAATTGTCCCTAAGTGTGAATGAGTCTGTAAATATGTGTGCATGGTGCCTTGTGATGAACTGGAATACATGGTGTGTTCCTGCCTTCCTCCAGTGTTCCCCTGATGGGCTACCCAGACCCTGACCAAGATGAAGATATTACTGAACATGAATGAATGAATGAATGAATACTGCCATGGTTCATTTTATTTAGATATGATACGATTTAGAAACCATGTAAATCAGTGGAGAGAACAGACTAGAGAAAAAAACCCTTTGTTTTATTTCTCCATCTAACAATTAGAATGGTTATTAAAATGCCTGTTATGTAACACCTTAACCACATTTCCTTATTCCTAAGAAGACGTTCACACAACTTAGCCAGGGAACTCTATCTATCATCACAATCTCCTTCAATGTTGAATAACACAGCTGCTTGATAATATGTTCAGACATTTGCTAAAGATGTAAATCATTCACTGGTCAGAGTGCACTATCTACCCTAGGCCTTGTTTCAGCTGGCCCCCAATTCCTAGGCTCATGGTTAATGTTCTGTCACTGTGTCCAGTGCCAGAAGACCCATTGCAGAGAAACAAAGAGTATCACTGTTCTGCACTCCTCAGTCACAGGGTCCTCTGTGTTATGGCCATGTTCAGAGAAAAGAAACCATCCAGAAATCTGTGGCCCAAATTTGGGAATCGTAGCTCTCAATTACATTAAGTAAAATTTCATGGCAGCAGTGAGTGAGCTAAATCAGGACGCTGAATGAACAGTGTGTTCCCAAAAAACAGGAATGGCTGCAAGGACTGAAAAAACTAAAGGTCATATACTGGTCTGCAAAACCAAGATTTTTTTAAACAAAAACATTTTCATGTTATATTAATATACTGTAATGTATTGTATATGTAAATCTGTGAATTAAATGTAATGTAAATATTAATGTAAATTTAAATATTTAATGTAAAATTAATGGATTGAAAAAGAAAAAGTAAATTACTTAGGTCTAATATCAATAATAATAATAATAATAATAATAATAATAATAATAATAATAATAATAATAATAATTTCAGTCTATTAAACCCATTAAACTTGCAGGACGAAATCAAATATTATGCTTCATGATGAATAAATAATTAGTAATCAGACTTTGCAGGCTTAACAAAATAACAGATCCAAATATTATGAATAGGCCAGTTAAACCAACATATTTAAAAAAATTACCTATAGATAATACCTACATACTGTATATTCCTAATGTTTTCTGAAACACTGTTCTAGTGTTTATGGGAAGTATAAGAAAAGTATCATCTACTGGCTGAGCTTTGTATGATCCTCAGGATTAACAGTAAGTAAGCAAAGTGATGCACCATACTGCTTCTGGAAATCAGAAAGGATATATTGGTCTGAAGTATTTAGGGCTTTATACTTCATAAACAGCAAATTAAAGTGAATTTGACACTTAATAGGCAGCCAGTGTAGACTGACGATGACTGCGATAATATATTCTGACCTTATTTTCTTTGAAGAACCGTTACTGACCAGAGCTTACCATTGATGGCTGAATCATAGGGCTGAGCCTCCTCATAGTAACTCTCTGGAGAATCCATACATGCTGGTGCTGGAACTGGTGGGAGAAAAAATGGCTCCCTATGTACTATGGGCTAGAAAGACAGAGGGGGGAGGGGGAGAGGGAGATTATAGCTCCTTGATAAAGAATTATGTTCATATGTCATGCATTACATACATGACGCAAAACCCACAGATACATCCTCCCTGCTTTTACACCGAACCTGCCATGTATATTACTGTTTAACATCTCACATGTAATATGTCAGACTCAGGAGATTTTAGTTAAGCACCTGACTTTGCTCTGGCCTCTGCTCTCTGACTGATGGGGAATTCCTCCACCCTGAATCTGAGCTGCCTGTGATCTCAGTTTTGCGTACTTCGGAAAGGAATTCCACACGTTTGCCTGAAGAAGTAATAGTTTTAGCTGGGTGTGGATTGGCTGGTGGGTTTCCCAAATCCATCAACTCAAAGCATCACTAAATCCTCACATCTGATACCCACATAGTCATTTCTGCACTGAGCTTGCATGGTCTATTCACCACCCACACAGAACAAATTCAGTTTCAGATGGTTCCTGTACTATGATCTTGATTAATGTTGATTTGTAGTGAGATTATTATCATTCATTCAGTATTCTCCTTTATAGGAACTTAGTTTACAGTGCCATCCAAAAGTATTGAAACAACAAGTTCAATTCTTTTGATATTGCTGTACACTGAAGACTTTTGGGAATGAGATTAAAAGATGTATATCTATGAGATGACAGACCAGAATTTCAGCTTCCATTCACTGATATTTACATCTAGATGTGTTAAACTACTTAGAACATGGCACCTTTTGTTTGAACCCAACCATTTTTCAAGTGATCAAAAATACTGGAACATGTGACTGACAGGTGTTTTTATTGTTGCCCACGTGTTCCCTGTTAGATTGATTGTTTAAACAATTAATAGCTATGAATTTCTATTCTTGGTTTGAAACCCTGGGTTTTGCCTATGAAGACTGCATTTGTTGTTAAAATGATAAAACACTATAAAGACCAGAGTGCTGTCTTTGGAAGAAAGGAAAGAATTTTTGAAGCTAAAAAAAAAAGACTTTGAGAGCAGAACTATAGAGGCAATACCACAAGATGTAAACCACTCATCAGCAGTAAGAATCAGGAAGCCAGACAGGAATTCACAAAGAAATACAGAGATGAGCCACAAAAGTTCTGTAATTAAGATTAGCCTCTACCAAAGTGATGGAAGGATCAAAGTGTGGAGAAAGAAATGATCTGCTCATGATCCAAAACATATGAGCTCATTGGTCAAGCATTGCAGAGGTAGTGTCATGACTTGGGCTGGCAAGGCTGCTTCTGGAACAGGCTCACTAAACTTTATTGATGATGTAACTCATGATAGTAGTTGCAGAATGAATTTAGAAGTCTACAAAAACATTGTGTCTGCCAAATTACAGAGAAATGCATCCAATCTAAATTGGAGGAACTTCATCATACAGCAAGACAATGACCCATAACACATTGCCAACACAACAAAGGACTTATTCAGGGGGGAAAGTGGAAGGTTCTAGAATGGCAAAGACAATCACCAGACCTTGACCCTTGAGCATGCATTTCACCTCCTGAAGAGGAGACTAAAGGGCGAAACCCCCAAACAATACCAGAAAGAAGCTGCGGTACAAGCCTGGAAAACATAATAAACACGAAAGAATAACACAAAAGAAGAATGCAACAGTTTGGTGATACCAGTGGGTCACTGGCTTGATGTTGTAACAAAGTTTGCTGTAGGCTTTTATAGGAATCAGCAAAATGGGAGTGAAGTGGAATAAGGGGCAGATATAAGCAGTAAAAAGGAAATTATGAGTTGATGAGAACAGAAGCAGCCTTCCACCTCAGAAATATCTTGACTAAACTAAATGGAAACTATTTTTCTTACAGACGTAATAATACCATGCCCCATTAACTCTGCCTCCTGACTCTCTGACAGTCTATCAAGGAAATACACTCGGAGGTATAAAAAAAAAGCAGTGTTGGAGTAACAGTGCATCTGCCATTTATTAAGATGATAGAGCAGACCATTACTTCCTCCCTCTCAGATTTAGTATCCCTTCTGCTTCAAGCACAGCCAAAGATCAAGACTAAGAACTCAGGACCGGTCCAACTGATCCACAAAAGCAACATGATCACTCCTGCTTATGCAGTTGGATATGAGTGTGTTTGATGTGTTAGCACATTCAGTCACACAGTGCTGTGTACTGAACCCCATAGAAACCTCATCTTGGGCCTACTCCCCTCATTTTTGTTGAAATAATCAAGACTCCAATTCTCATTACCATGGGAACACAGTCTGAGAAGTAAGTAGATCAAGAGTCACACATAAATAAGGAGAGAAAGCCAGGCTTTGGGAAAGAGGGAAAGGATAAGTGGGAAAGAGACCAAACAAACACCCAAAACATGGAAAATCCCTGGTTCTGGTGCCAAGAATCCAGCACAGTGAAAATACAAGTCGACTGGGCCCTAAAACTGTTTGGAAAGAGAGGGCAGCAGATAAAATAATTAGCCCTGGTATATGGTCTCTGAACAGCTGTCATCACTTCTCTGATCCTCCTTAGAAGTCACTTTTGACCTACTGGAGACTCTGTACTTGATTAGTCATCTGATCTTCCTTTCAACTCTCTTTGACCGGTTAAAGACCCTGAAATAAATTCTTTGTTTGCTCAGTTACTTCTTTCTTGTGCAGTCTAGGTTTAGAGTCATGGTTGTATTCTTTTATCTCTTGTGATCACACTAGCACTGCGATATCATGAAATACCTTTTGGTGATTATAGATTAATATGATTGCTGACAGTTTTGGTGGGTTTAATTTTTTGTGACCTATTTAGGATCATATTGTCTACTCTATATTCAAGAGTCTCTGTTGTGTGGAAGCCACACTCCCTGTCCTATTTAATGCCAAAGACCAACCCTTCTGCTATCTTTAGGACGGCTCTATTTTGAGTAACGTCAAAGCAGGGCAGAGTGACTAGCACTACAGTGCTACCGAAACACTTATGTTTAGTGTCAACTCTGGACTAAAACTCTAATTTGATTGGACTTACTTTAACATCTGCAGAGTGGATGAAATATTAGGTAAGGAGAGGCAAGCTGGAGGAGTTATGGAGCCTCCCAGCAGCCCAGGGCTGGACACTGTTATTGTGCCCCAGTCTCAAGCTTCTGACGTAGTGGAGGGACAGGGGCTGACACACTCTCTTAGAGTGCAAGTGGACGGAAGTGTTTTCACTGTGGACAGGGCATTGCTGGCCCTGAATTCGGAGTACTTTCGTGCTCTTTTTCGTTCTGGGATGAGGGAAAGCCATCAGGATGAGCTCTATTTGCAGGGAGGCCTGAGGGCAAGGGGTTTCCTCATAGCTCTGGCTGTTGCAAGGGGTGAGCAGCCAAGCATCAGGGACCCTGATGAGATTGTGGAAGCTGTGGAGTGTGCTGCCTTCCTTCAAGTAGACACCTTGACGCAATATCTTATAGACATCATAGATACAGACAACTGCTTCCTCCTGTATCATACAGCAGCGGTGTTTGGCCTCTTGAGACTATTTCACAGCGCAGCAGTATTTATTCGTGATTCCTACTGGGATCTAAATGAAGCAGCACAGGTTCTGCCAGAGGAGATGATTCATTATGTGGAGTCTCTCACAGCTGCTTCCTTCATTGCTATGGGAACACATTCACCCTCAATGAAAATCCTGCAGGATTCCTCCAGGACCGTGTGGTACCTGAAAGAGGAGCAAGGACTGTGGAAGTACCTGACTGACCTTCCCACAGATGCGAGCACCTCCATGGCAGGGATAGCTGTGGTAAAGAACCGGCTGTATGTGGTGGGAGGTGTGCGAGGGGTGAGCATGGAGACGGTGGACTTCAGTTTCTGTTACGACACAGAGAGCAACTCTTGGAGTGTATTTGAGGGACCTCAGCAGCCTAGATACAACTTCACACTTGTGGGTCATGAAGGACACTTGTATGCCTTCGGTGGCGAATATGATAAGAGAGTAATGTCTTCTGCAGAGGTGTGTGATGTTTCCACGCACAAGTGGAATTTTGTGAAAAATGCCCCATGTCCTGTGGCAGGAGCAGCAAGCACTGTGACCCGAAGGAGAATCTTTGTGTGTTTCTGGAAGCCACCTAATACTACAGATATCTATGAATATATACCAATAAAGGATGAGTGGATCCTGACTACAACTATGATACATTATCAGAGTTATGGCCACTGCATGGTGGCACATGGTGACAAACTGTATGTGATGAGGAATGGTCCTTGCGATGACTTCTTACGCTGCCTAATGGACTGCTACAACATCACCACAGGCCAGTGGACATCCATGCCAGGACATTATATCAACAGTCGTGGAGCCCTGTTTACAGCTATGGTGAGAGGGGACTCAGTGTTCACGGTGAACCGCAATCTGACACTGGAGTACCTGATTTGTGGTGATAACTGGAAACCACACAGACAGATGATGGGTTTTCCGAAGAGTGGATCACTCTGGACATGCATGCTCAGACTTCCCAGGACCAAAAATAAAGAGGAAGCAAATACTACAAATGAACCACTGGAGACTACTATTGATGATCAAAACAAGGAGGACAATGTATAGGTTAACTTACCGCAATGTAAGATTTTTATACTTGTAAGCAAACTATTTGTTATGCTAATATATCAGGGTTGTATTATATACTGACAATACTGTGATTAGAGAGGGCCACAACATATTCCACAACTTATTATCAGGCCACCTTGGATGTAAAATCAGTGGACTAGAACAAGGAGAACTGTTCAAGGTGTTCTAGGGAACACCTATCTATCCCTTTCTATCACTACCTCACTTACGCACATGAACAGCACATCCACTCCAGCAGTGGTTTTCAAATGGCTGATGCAGGTGTTGTTAATCACCGACAACACCCTGTGGATCTTTAGATGGCTCTGGAGTTCAAAGACTTCTCACTTGGCTCCACTAATTCACTCCATCCTCCTGTATGTCTATCTGCCTGACTACAGCAACCCACAGAACAACACACACTTAAACAGCACACCCTCGCTGCATTTTGCACTTAGAGTGGGGATTAATACCTTGTCACTGAAAGTGATTATAGCACCTATAATAACTAGAATTTATTAGAGATAAATAAGGATAATAGTGGAATTTTACAGTCATTCAGAAGGTTTGTGTAGAAACATGGGCATGTCTTTTTTAACTAAGCCTGAGAAAGAAATTAATTCAGCTGCTACATAGGTTCAAACACACATTGAACAAACAGCAGATAACACAAGCAGAAGTCACTATTATACAAAATAAACTAAGACTATAAAAAACATTATCATGCAGTATACAATATACTGTATAACCCTGCAAATGGTCATTTTCTATAGCCTATATAGTCTAATAAAATAATTGTTTGGGTTGCTTTTAAACATCACAATTTTTCATACAGTGGAGTGCAAAAGTTTGTATACCCCTTAGATTATAACTGGATGCAGTTATAAAGGTAAAAGTTAGAGAAAGAGAGATGATACACTCTTTTTTGTTTGTCACATAACTGAATCTGTGTTACGGTGTTTGTCTAAGTGACTGAGCAACTTTCTGTTATAATGATCATATGTTATAATTACTGAGTGATATGCCTGTAGTAACAGCGATCACTTACTGTTCTGGGTGGAGGAAGCTCTGGAAGACTCTTCTGTGGTGCACAGACATGCTTTCCTGCACTTTCATTGTCCTCTGATTCTGCTCTGTGGCCTGATTTCATACAGGATCAGAGGAGAAAAGTCAATGCCTTGAGAACATGTTTCCAAAGTAGCACCAGAGGTGGGAAGTAATATAATACAAATACTTCATTACTATACTTAAAACTTAGAGTTTTCAGGTATCTGTACTTTACTTGAGCATTTATTTTTCTGATAACCTTTTACTTTTACGCCCTACATTTTAACACAAATATCTCTATTTTCTACTCCTTATATTTTCAAACCAAGCTCATTACTTTAGTTTCAATGCATTTGCATGCATTTAATGCAATTATCAATTATTTTTATTTTGCATCACTGTGCGCCTTCCCAACATCAAGACCAGTTTCAACTTAAATGGATAGGACAATAACACAGAGAAAAGACAATTACACCAACCCAATCTAGCAACCCTGACTCTGAATCAAAACATGTGCTGCGTTGAAATTCCGCAAGCTGAGGCAAATGGGTTTTCTTTGAACTTTTAAATTTGAACGTTTTTGTGTAAACATAACAAATTGTTCGATTTAAATAGCTATAAGTTACCATTATATATAACTGGGTTGTTGAGGTTAGCATGCTGTACATCTAATCAATATTGACTGCACGTGAAAGTGGATTATTTATTTGTCACAAAATACTTGGCAATTAAAATATTTGCAGTGGAGCACCTTATATATGGTTTTATTTAATGATTAATTTAAGAAAGTGTGGGTTTGCCTCCTTCTGCATGAACACGCCAACCCCCCAAATATATTATATTACATTACATTACATTACATTACATTATATTATATTATATTGCATGAGGTTCAGTTAGCTAGACACAGAAACAGGCAGTAGGAATGTCCTTCAAAGGGCTACTTTTTTTACTTTTATACTTTGAGTACATTTCAGAGTTTGTACTTTTGTACTTTTACTTGAGTAAATAAGTTGAATCAGTACTTCTTCATTTATCAGTCTTTATTTACACAAGTATCTGTACTTCTGCTTAAGCAAAGAATGTGTGTACTTTTGTGACCTCTGAGTAGCTCAATATATAACAGCATACATACACATAGCACATATACACGATGTATGTGCTTTGTTAACACACAGAGAAAGAGATGAACACTACATTTGTTTTGTTGAACAGTTTGTATAGGCCATTAGTTCATGTCTAATAATTTATGTGGCTTGTGGTAATGTTTTAAGAGCCAATAGCCATACTCAAGCATGTCCTATCAGACGTCCTTCTGACTTCCTCTTCAAATGCTAACATCTGGGTTGCTGTAAGATCAACATTAAATTTTCACAGGAAAACTCTAAGAGTCAGCAAAGATAATGGCAGGCATGCGTTTCTTAGCTTTGTCTCTACTCCTTAGTAACTCCTTTGTTTCTGTGCAGCCTCAAATGTGTCTCTTTACTGGACCTTACAAATCATACAGTACCTGATTCATAATGATTATTACAGATTCAGTAAAGAGGAACTAATACTACCCAAATAGTATCCATTAGCATGAGAAGAAAACATGGGTGAAGCTACAGAATGTCAACACCAGCAGCTATCAGATAGTTACATTTTCATTGTTCTGAACCACAAAAGCCATTTCTCTTCAGTCTATTTTTATGTTTTTTTTCCTATATTGACAAGGGCTGTTTTCTAAGTAATTAATGTCTACTGAACATATCTTATACATACATACATTATATATATATACATACATT
>JAOTRR010000059.1:15235147-15249100 GCA_028570945.1 Gogo arcuatus
TGCGAGAGTACATGTGACAAAAATAAAGGCTTCGGCCTTGGTTCTTCTTCTTCTATGCTGATTCATCCAAGCTGATTTCTGAGTATGTGAACCTGAAACCCAACGGTGTCTCCATCCTTTATATCAAATTAAAAGTAGATGCCTGATATAGAGGAAACCTTACTGGCAAATCTTGAAACCACATTAAAATATATGCATATAGTAGAGTTAAAATATATACTTAATCACAGAGACAGGAGCTGTAACCATTTTATTTGGCCACTTACCTTGTATATAAGTAAGTCTTTGATTATAATAACAATAATTTTAATTAACAGTCTGTTATTTTTTGTCTATCAGCTCTACATAGGATACTTGTTCCTCTAAAGATGGCTTAAAGCATCATTTTAGGGAACTGAAACCTGTACAGATTTCTACTGATCTGATTCTTGTGTAGGTGAGCCAATCTCTGTTGTGGTTTAAAAAGCCATGTCTTTCAAACCCCCCAAACCTTTTTTTTTGTTGTTGTTAAAATGTAATCTATATTCTCATGGACGCTCAGCTGCATCTGTTCAGTGTTCTGAAACTTTAACATTTCATTAATATGTATCTTGCATTCATAACACTAAATATTACCTTCATGTACAGTAACTATTCTTTGTAGAGTGTGCCAGAACTAACAGTGATAACGTCCCCTGTATAAAATGCCAAACCCCAAAATTGCAACCAAAGGCTAAAGACTAAATTACAAAACCCACAGTTCAAACCAAATATTTTCATATGGGCTCCAAAATGACACCAAATAGCATTAATCAACAGTGTAGAATTCACACCAGGTGAATTCACACCAATTATATTGTTCATCGCCATGTGAATCCTGCTGTAAATACCAAGCTGGAATCATCGTGGAAGATATTACGCACTACTCCTCAAAATGCCACCCTTCCGTTCATCCTTCCCCTCCCTCTAGCTTCTCCTTCCCTCCCTCTCCTTCTTATCTCACAAAAACAAAATTAACAAAGGCTGTCTAAGAGGCAGGTCCCATGACCACAACAACTACAGCGGTGTTCCTAACAGCACCCGACTTGTAAGAACAAGTCATAAAATAGCCAGACTTTAACTACTTATGGCACTGAATCATTCTTATGTGTTAAGGGCCCCTAACCTTCTGGGACTAATATAGCTTGGCTGGCTTAGAAACCAAATGTCAGCAAGTTGACCAAAAGTTTGAGATAGACAGGAAGTTTTGTGGAAGGCTTCATGACACGTAAGATCTCATAATATTTTCATAGTCAATGGTTAAGGTCCTCTATGACTACTGCTATTCTGTCTGCCATGTTCACTGCTGACTACCTGCAATCAGCCTCTATGATGCACATGACCCACTGAGTTCAGAGACATAAAAGGTCACTGTAGTTTTAATATTTCAAGATGTGTCAGTCTTGTAAGCAGTTCTAGTTTTGTTATCATTGTAAGTAAATCAGTGACTCAGCAGAACTTTTATGAGTTATACAATTGCATAATAGGGATGTAAAATGACTGTAAAGATCCCAAGATGCCCAAAACCAAACCGGGAAGTCACTTTAAATACAAACAAAGATGGACTGCCATGCGGTATGTTTTTTGGGAATAATCAAGCATCAAGGCCTTCACAGGAAGTGCAAATATGAACTGAAAGCTATATATGAAAGCCATGACTGTGGAACAAGCCATGTCTTATTTCACAACAGAGTTTGTTTTTTTCAAGCTCCACTAATTAGTAGTTCCACACAGATACATGCAGCTCATTATAAGGATGTTAAAAATGCTGAGAAAGTGCTGACATTTCTGTTTTCCTTTCTTTCCTTATTTTTAACAGACATAACAGGTTGGAATTGACAATCCTATCCATTATGACTCTCAGCATCCAGTCCTAGAGATAGAGATACACCAAATTCAGCCTGCTAAGACATTGGTGATTAGCTGATCAATTTAATCAGGTGTCATAAATAAGATAAGATTGTAAACTCTGACTCTCCAGGACTGTAGTCTGACACTCCTGGCTTACATTTTCATTAGAAAATAATTCCAGTGCAAAAACAGAAATTGAAGGCTGGGAGCCTGGGCAGGCTTTGAATGATGTAGGTGAAGGTAATGCAGTAGGGTGAACATTAAAAGATGGTCTACTAGTGCAGTGGGTAGCATTGTCACTTGACAGCTCCAGCGTTCCTGAGCTTGGATAGAGGTGATTGGTGGATTGACTACGCTATATTACCCCTAGGTATGAATGAGTGTGTATGGTGCCCTGTTTAAATCAGTTTAAACCTAGTTCATTCCAAATGAACATAATTTCATTCATTCATTGTCTATACCACATATCCATTGTGGGTTGCAGGTAAGCTGGAGCCAATCCCAGCTGACATTTTGCAAGAGGTGGGGTACACCCTGGACAGGTCCCCAGTCTATTGTAGAGCTAACACAGAAAGGAAGACAGCCATTCACACTCATAAGCAATTTAGAGTAGCCAGTCGACCAAATCCGCATGTTTTTGGACTGTGGGAGGAAACCCATAGAGATACTCGGAGAATGTGCAAACTCCACACAGTAAGGCCCCAGTCAACCAGCAGGTTCGAACCTGGAGCCTGCTTGCTGTAAGGAGACAGAGCTAACCACTGCACCACCGTGCTGCCCTTTAACATAATTTGTTAATTGTAAATGTAATATGCCTATCTCTGACCTGAACCATGCTGTACAAGTCTAATAGTAATAATATTGAAGATCACACTAAAATCTGACTAATATCGAAAAACTTGCCAAAAATCCCAGTTGGAAATGCAGCACGTTAGTATTAGTCCACAACCCACCTCCTGTAGATTACAACCATCAACACTAAACCACAGGCATCTGTGGAATTCTGGGACAACAACTATAACTTTAAAATCTTCAGCTACTGCTGACTTACTGTTTTTTGTTTGTTTGTTTGTTTGTTTGTTTTGTTTCTCAAGTGAACATAAATAATGGGATAGAATGGACATGAAAAGTCTCTTCACATCCGTTGAACGTATGTGGGAATCAGCATAAAACAAAACAAACATTAAAAACACAGCCAACACTTTTGTAACTGAGCAACTGAGACTCTGAATAGTCTGCTAAATAAATACTGTCAAAACAGCACGCAACCGAAAAGTCCAAAGCTGCAGGATACCGCACTAAAATTGCTTACTATTTTGATATATTAGTTGGTGTAGAGTGTACAGGACGTGTTTGGGACAGAGCCGTGTTGTTCTCGGACTGCGCTCCCACCAGAGCTGTCATATCTAGTAGTTTGTTCATGCATTAAATTAGATGGTGCGGGCAAAATATAGAGGTTTAGGAGAATATTCAAATGAAAATAAAATGAGCATAAACACATTGGGATGCCTGTTTAATATGGCATGTAAAACTTTACCAGTGCTAACTATTATCTGCTTTTATACCCACTGATCTTAACCAGTTTCTATGAAATGTGCCTGTTTGAAGTTGAACTTGAGCGAGCGTCTAAGTTCCGACTGAATACATTCACAACCACTTTACAGTTAATAGCCTATTATCGGCAAACAGTGATGGGAAAAAAAAGAAGTCACGTTCGCTTACCTTTGTGCTTGTCCATGATTGTAGACGCGGAGATGGACACTCCGGAGCTCTGGAGCCGAGTAAAGTGATCCACAGTTATGTGATAAAAGATGAAGGAGAGAGAAACTCGAGATCAACTCACACACACACACCACACACTCACAGCCCGGATTAGTCAGGCTAGTGGATAGTCTCTCTCTCTCTCTCTCTCTCTCTCTCTGTCTCTCTCTCTCTCTCTCAGCATCAACCACAGAGTCCCTCTGCTGATCTCCCTAATAAAACAAAACTGTGAACTAGAAATGCAGAAGTCCAAAGATAAATGCTAATGTATAGATTGAGGAAATGTTGAAAAGTTATCACGATCAGGAATACCAAAAACACGGAGACAATGCATGACACCATTTTAAGGTCTCTGAATAAACAGGGAGTCACTTCTCCTCCCCAGCTGTGGGTCTGAGGGAACTGACCTATCAGACTGCCCACAATTTCCCCTAGTGCTATTTGTGATTATTTTAATCTTGTCTTTTGTAATACTTGGGTCATTTGTTCCACTGTTATCCATGCTGGGGATGGGGATTGTATATCTAACCTATTGTTTTTGCACTATGTATACTTTCATACAGTATATTTCTTTTTATCTAAAGGAAATGGAATTGGGAGGTATTGTTCTTTGATTACTCTGGTTTATTTCTTTTCCACAGATAGATCTTCAGATACGAAAGGAGAAAGCACATGTTCCCAGACTACATTTTCCCACGGGAGGTGAGTTGTCTGAACCTAAATCTGACTGAGAGACTCATGGGAGCATCCTGGCCTGCGGAAACCATGATAGGAATGCACTGCATGTATGTCGAGAAGAGTGGGAGCACAGGAGCTGTGCATCAAATAATTGCCTGATTGCAAACATGAAGAAGTAAAACAAAGTGCAACACAGGGCCAGGGTTGTTTTGAATAGAAATTCAAGGCCTTCAGTGATTAATAAATACATTTTGTTCCCTCAGTGCTGTCTTCATTGTGATTTCAGAAGCCCCTGTACATTCCTGAAATAACTGAGCTCTGTGTGGGATCAGCATGTTTTATTTCTTTCAGGCTTCATTCAGTTTTCTTAAATATATTTTGAACAGGGAGCGAAAGACAATCGCTCAAATATAAAACACCCAGATTCTAGATCTCGGGAAAAAAACCTCACAGGTAAATCAAAACAAGATTATTGTGATATGTTCACAGGCGAACATGCCTTGGCACGAATAGATTATTAGGATTACATTCTCATCCTGTTATTATGTGTCTATTGGTCAGTAGTGTGAGAAAGGAGCTTTCTTCCTCTGTGAGCTGGGTGAATGAGAGTCACATGCTCTGAGAAGCTGACCTCTCTGCAAAGTCTCATGGGGCGTCAGAAGGTTTCCATCCCAGCTCCCCCGGACCCAGAACTTTCCTGCAAGATTTGTCAAGAAATAGTATTAGATGCATGGAGTGCATGGATAAACAGGTCAGTTGCTCAAACGTGGTTTTCTTATTCCCACTGGGTAAACCACTTTGTAATGGTTAGAGAGAAGGGTTATCATCAATGGACAGGCTACTAATGTTAAAGGACTGATAGCACTGGAAATGCTTCATAGTCTCTTGGTGATGACTCCTTTAATAACTCCTTTAAATTTTAATAACTCCTTTAAATTCCAACATATTAAATCATTACATGGTAGTATTTCAGAAAATCCTCAGACCACCTTCTGTCACAGTCTGCTGAATACAAATGCACCACAGTGTTCATTGTGTAGGTTTGAACTGGTCATAGACTGGAAACCCCCAAGTACTGTTAGTGAGGAACATGTCTCAACCGATTTTCAAATCTGGGGTCTCAAAGTAAAATGTAGTGTGACTAAAGGTGAGGAGGTGAGTTTGCTTTAGCTGTTTGCCTTCAGTTACTCACCTTACAACAGGGGTAATCCCCTCACTCTGAGTCAGTATGGGAGCGGTTCTAAGGTTCCCACCATCCTGGTCTCCATGCCATGCCCACCAACCTTGTAGCTTTGACTTTAAACATGTGGATAAAATGAAGTCATAGAGTTGTATGGGAAGAAGGGGGCTGATATAGAGGGTAGCCCACCCTCCTAATGGTCTGTTTTCAGGGAAGAGGCATGGGAGTTGTATTGTCCCTGTTCATAAGGCATGAAAGTCATTACACATGGGAGCAGAAAGCACTGTCTTGTTACACATATTAGTGGACACTGTTTCATTTAGACCCCAGTTAGGGAGTCTTAGAGCATTTAAATAGTTTGATACAGAGACAGGAAATGTCAGTCAAATGCTTCAGATTCACTGGCGTATTGCTGTGGGAACATTGTTTGCACGTTGTGTATTAGCTGGAGTGGGTAGGTGCGGACACTGGCAGATTATCTCGGCTGCTGCTGGATGGAAAACACAAAAAGCATTCCACAGCTGTGACTAAGAGGGCAAGGGTTATGGACTCAGCCCCATCTGAGCATTAAGCCTTTTCATTCAGGAACTTTTCCCATATAAAACACACACAGAGTTATTTTCAACAGCACTTTTATACAAAGAGGTGCTGAGGATACACCAAGTGTGTCTAAATAAAGAGCGGCAATGGAATGACGATATTCAGAGGTATTTTCTCAGTGAAGGAGTAAGACACTGTGATGTAGTGTTTAACTACAAGTAGATGAAAGCATCCTCACATTTTGTGTAGGAAGTACAAAAAAGATGACATGTAGACCCAACACATTTTATGATCTCTAAATCTCTCAAATACATCTGTAAATGACAGAGCACTTAAACTTCTGTAATCCACAGAGTGAGTTTGCAACAATAATCTGTTTTCTTAAACTTTTCCCACCTTTTCAGGTTAAAGGAACCTTTGAAGAGCTTGCAAAAGAGGGGCACCTGTTCAAACCTCTTGCTCCTGATCTCCAGGGTCCTCAGGAGCTAAGCATTATGTCATGAAACAATATTATTCCAGCATTCCTTCACATAGCAGGTCAGATTTAGTCAGGAGAGAGCAGGTTCCTGAACAACCTTGTGTGAGAGAACATATAACTGGGCTTGGTGTATTGCGGCAAAACCTCTCATTAACCCAGCATTTTTGTCTTGCTTCTTTTGCTTGTGTAGTCTCAAACACAAGACTCAGACACTAACATTAGTGCCTACTGGGACCTGTAGACACCTTACATTAGAAATGTCTTCAAGGGAAGGCGTACTGCTTTAGTACAAATTTGGTCATAACCAAAAACAAGTAGGGCATAGCTTTGAGGTCACAAGATTCTGAACAAAGACTGAAAATAATGAATTGTTGTCCTATACAATGAACCAAACCATCCATGATAATAAGCTCACAGGATGGCTCATGTGTGCATATGTATGGTTTTGTACTTGGGGTTCATGTCACAGTCTACTGAATTCTCAAAATGTTTCTTTATTACTGATTTTGGGAAAAGTGATGGTGGTGTGGTTGAATGGAAACACTAATAAACTTTCTCTAGGTACAACAGCTCGTCCATAGTGTAAGAGCACACAAAAACATTTTAATGTACAGCATTTTCAGCCAACCCACAAATTTTGCACTATTATTATGTATCTCAGTGTGGTAGTGTTTGTGACAGACAAAATGATTCACCAATAACATAAATATCTGAAGCAGAGTTTTATTACTCATTTGAGTTTTTACATCATTGTCATGATGGGTATAAAAACCAGAATTTCATCACCATATTCTCATCACATTTTTTGTGCAATATAAACCCAGTATTTTTTCTATTTCCTAGTCCTCGGTCCTTAACCCTGCTGATAACACAGGAAACTGCTGGGAATTAACGGTCACCAACAGCCAACAACACTACTGCAAGCACATCCAGTGATATGGGAACAACACTGTCTGGCAGCTTTATACAGAATGACAGATATGGCCCTGCTATCAAACCTACTCCTGACACAGATGCTATGGCTACGGTTCCATCAGTCTCCCAGCAACACAGTGGCAGTTTGAAATACTTGAGCTTTATAAAATGCAGTAATATCAAAGGTGCTTCTTTTAAAATGCAACTTTAGTCAAAGTGATATGTTGCTAAAACATATATTGCAACTTAGATAACTCCAATGACGGCGGGATCTGAAAAGTAAGATGGAGGTGCCTCAGCTGTTCCTAATGACACAAGCCTGACCTCTAGTGGTGAACAAACTCATAACTCTTTAAGAGGAAGCAGGAGGTTGGCTTTCATTTCCTAACATTTCACCAGCACCGCATGTGTCAAGCGCAATATTTCTGGTTTGTTTAAAATTAAACAAACAGATTGAGAAATTTTCTAGAGAAATCATGCTAAACCATTTCAGTATTAGCTTGATGATTGAGAAGAGTTGGCAGGGAGGAACATTATAACAGATGTCTTTCTTTCACCTCAGGTTCTAATATGTTCCAGAAGCCCGGATGGTCTGTTAAGGCCTTCCTCACCACAGGTGGAGCCCAGGCCTCTTATCTTCAGTCATATACAGTAGCTCTAACTTCCCCCCATTAACAAACATCAAGGCCCTTGTTAGAGCCATAGCAGCAGGGGGCTGCTGGAGCTCCTCCACTTCCATCACCTTAATAGCCTGTTTAGAGGAAGAACCCTGCAGATAGCCTTCAGCCCCCTACCACTTTCCCCAAAAAAGATTACAGTCCTGCTTTACGAGAGGGCAGGAAGGAGTGCAAGGTGAGAAAGCTTTGCTCGGAAGTCAGGTTTCATGTGAGTTAAATGTGAGAGATAATAACCAGTCCTCACTCCTCTGGTCTCTTCTGAGTGGTTAGATTGGTTAGAGTGGTTCACTTTAAACTGACTCAAACAAAAACTCTGCCTTGGGGGGGGAAAAAGGGTTGCCTTTGTTGTGAATCAAAAAAGTAGATCATTAATGTCCATGTGTATCAGATTTTTGGAAGCAAACAAAACAAAGAAAAATAAAAGGGAATAAAGGAAAAGCAAATCAGAAAACTACAGCTATAATACATTATTGGAGTGACAGATAAATTAAAACATGCACAACGTCCTGGCTAGAACAGCTTGGCCTTCTTCTTCATATCATTGCGCTTCCACAGAGGAAGTTTGTCAAACTCTTGGATCTCCATTCCAAAGACATCAAAGAATACTTCAGGGGCCAGGTGACGCTGAGGAGACAACGACGTACAAGTTAAATAACTGCATTGAGAAAGGTAGATTGAGGAGAAGGGAAGTGAGAAAGTGCAGCATCAGCACAAATTATTCCCACGCCACCACCTAGAGGGCGGCTTACATCTTTGCCCTCTAATTACCTCCAGTCTTGTCCTGTCCACATCCTTTGGGAGCTTTGTACGCCCTCTGTTGGTGACAGTGAGCATTTCATAGGGATACACCTTTACAAAAGGAGGGATTGTCTTGTTATGAAGAATGCAATGCAAGACATTTGCCGAACACAATGAATTACTGAAAAGCAAAGCTGGACAAATGCACATGCTGAGAATACAACCATTCACTCACACACAGAGATGCAAACAGACAAAATACTAAAACTGCACAGAGATGTGGAGATGTGCTAAAGGCTGGCCACGACTAAGTAGGTCACAAGGGGAGAGAAAAGGGGAAAAGCAAACTGTGGCTTAAACATTTTTTTGTGAATTATGGGTGAATGCCTTTAAAATAAAAACATGTTCAGTGTGTCACATCACTTCCAAAATAAAATCACAAAGTGAAAATGGCCAGATTAAGATAAAATGATGTGTTGATATGTTATTAAAAATCATCATTTCTAAATCAAAAGGAAGTGAATCTGCTGTGTCATTCTGATTTTAATACTGGATGGAGGACATATCTTTTCTACTAGGAATATTATTCCTTTATTTCACACAAAAAAATATGGAACGATGAATGATCATGTTAAGATTGTGGGGACTATAGCAGCACCTTTAAAGAAACCAAGAACATGCAGCTCTTAAGCCTCTTCAGCCAGATTTAGGAAAGGTGGGGATCAATGATCTGGAAAAATGTGTACAGCTCAGACAAAGCAAAGCATATCATTACATCATTTCACAACACTGGAAGACCCTAGTCTTTTCCCTTCATCCCAATGCCTATAACCTGTGAGGCTGTGCCAAGATAACCTACTTTACTCTAATAAATAATCTGGGTGTTACGGGGCGGATGTTAACAGAACAAGAAGTAACACTCACAAAATGAGAAAGAGAGGAGAAATGTTGTTCTCACAAAATCAAAAAAAAACAAAACAAACACATGGGATACTTGCTTTATGTTCCAACATGTTAGGCATTGACATTCCCCTGTCCATTCTGGTTAGGGGAACCTGGCCATCTTGGACGAGCTACAGAACAGAACACATACATGCAATGTAAATGAAAAAGAAATAAAAAGAGGATTGGTAGGAAAAGGAACCATGGGAAAGACTTGACAACTAAAGACAAACACCTACTTTATCTGATACTATGAAGAGGGAGTAAGACTTTACCCTACACATGGGCCTAACAGTCTAACTATGGGTATGTACAAACTTCTCAGGATGTGCGTATGTAATGATGAAACCGCTTGTCCATGCTCCCCCCCTTGCTTGAGCTGTTTGTAACTCAGACACAAGCGTAGCAGGGTGTCACATGGAGCATGATTCCACATTCTCATGTACATGTTGGCTGATGCACATGCTCAGTACAGCTGATCAGGTTATAGTCTGTATCATTCACGTACCTTGAAATCTGCATAATGATAGGGAGAGAGAGGAAGAGGACAGCTTAGTGTGAGCATATGTTCCAATTTATCCAAAGACTACTTTAAACCTGATATGTAAGGCAGTTAAATACCTCTCTGACCTCCACACACATCCCCGTAACTGTTATACTGAGAGAATTCTGTTGACTGCGGATGAAAAAACAGACCAAAGATGTGTGTGTGTAAATATGTTTCTCTTTACATAATTGTAAAACACGTCTAAAAAGTGATCAGCTTGTATGAGGCTGCAGACCAGTGGCTGTTTTTGAACCCATATATATATACTGTATATAAACTCAAAGACATACCTTAACCTTTTACAGTGGGTTCCCGACCCATAAAAGTAGTTCTATAATTGTACACAGTGTGCTATAGTTTTCTGTCAAGCTGTCATGTTAGCTAGCTTTAGCAGTGAAGATTATTAGCATTTAGAATTATGATATTTATAAATTAAATCTCAGAAATCCTGCTAAATCTATTCATTTTAGATATTTGGCTGGCATTAACAGTGAGGATAAACGTTTATGAGTATGACTTTAAAATCCTCTTAGAAATCCTGTCACTTATGTTCAGCTAGCAAGTGTTAACAATGCAGAATACAGAACATTTTATTACACAGACATCTGCTCAGAAATTATGCTAGCTAGCTGGCTAGCAATTAAGCAGTAAAATTTGTTAACATATATGAATATGAACTAAAATCCTCTTAGAAATCATGTGAAGTTATTTCGTGTTAGCTAGCTGGCTAGCCATAGCAGTGCAAATTATTCCCATATAAGACATTACTTAAGCTTACCTCAGAAATCCTACCATGTTAGCCAGCAAGCTAGTGTTGGTAGTGACTATACAAAGTTTTAGAAATATAATTAAAGAGCTCATATTAGATCATCAGGCTAGTAAAATCTGTGAACATACTTGTGGATACCTATAGGGTTCCATACATGGACTCAAAGACACGCGACATTCCCATGGATTTTATGGTAGGCCCACTCAGAGCCACACACATCGCCATACGATAGACCTCCAATACCCACATTTTTATAAATCAGCTCAAATACACGACTGCTGTGGCCTGCTCTCTTACCCGATGAAGGCCATTGCGTCCATATCCTGGCAGTGAGGAGGTTTTAGATGTGGGAGAGTTGGGATCTGCAGATGAATGATTAATCAGTAAATGTGACAGTGCCAAAGCCACTTGCAGTTTGAGGAGTTGGCGTATAGTGCAGTACCTGTAGTGAAGCTGGAGTGCTGGGGCTCGTACCGCTGGGCTGCGACACTGCGAGCATACCTCTCTCTGTTCATTTCCTTCTCCATCTCCTCCTTCAAAATGAGCTTTCCAAGACCAGACTGGATCTGTAGTATTGTAAAACACCATTCCAATTTCAGTAATCAGAGCTACATGGATCAATTTTAGACTCAAGATTCAAGACTCTTTATTGCCATGTGTAACAAGTACAAGGAACTTACTCCCCACTCACTCATGCAGTATCACTTCTAAACATAAATCCTAAACACTAAATAATAAAATACAGTAAAAGTACAATACAGTGAAATATAGTACAAAGTACAATAAAAAGTGACTAAGAAGAGTTATGTGGAGTAAGAGTTATAATGATATGGTGGGAGGTGCAAAAATATGTAGTAAAGTGACCAGGTGCAGTGATATTAATAGGATAGTAAATAGTAATGGCAAAAAATGTGTTATTGCAGCAACGATAATGAAAAGCTACGTAGCCGAGTTCCCAGTGCAATTATCGGAATGAAACTAGCGTCCTGTCAAATTTAGCACAATATTTCCCATCTCTGTCGTTTTCTGTGACTGCTTTCAGGTGGCCCATCACCTTGCTAAGATGATCTTCTTGGAGCTGTCTTCGTTTTAATTGTTCCTCCTCCTCTTCATCTCGTGAGCGACTCCTCATATCTGAACCTGATTTCACAATGAATATCAATCAGAACAAATTGAAGATTAGTGTACACAGTCTTCATTATTGTTTGAATCATTATCCCCTGATGAAAGCACCCACGCTTCCACACATCATAATAAAAAATCAGTGGAAAATAACAGTAACAGAACTGAGGAATGGTATCTGGATTGATGATGTGGATGATGTAATTGATTTAAGATTGTTTATATTCCCTAACCGAGCTGAAACAAAAGCTAAAGGATTCTATACCACTCCTAACAAACTACTGCTCCTGCCACTGAGGAAATGATGGGTCATATCGACAAGACATACAGTATTTACATTGCCAACATCATTCTTTTGCCTCTGAGTCTGCTTTTCACATGCTTCTCAGTAGGCTAGACTTCCCAGAGGAGCCAGGAGTAAGAGCCTACCTAGGGCTGCAACGGAGGGAGGGCAGGGCCAGTAGTCAGTCTCAATCTTTGCTGTTTCATCCGGCCGGGGTGCTTGAGCAGCAGGGAACTTGGAAGATTTGATGATTTCACCAGCAAACTTGCTTTGGGCTGCGAGGGCAGCTGAATCTGGATTGGTATTTTGGGGAACTTGACTATCAGTGATTGATTGACAAAGGCTAAAAGCAGATACAGTCCTGGCCAAGCCGTTCAAAGCAGGACATTGCAGAGTTTCTGATTTGATTTACATTCATTGGGCACAATATTTACGGTCCAACAAAGATTTTGAAGAATGGCACATGCTTTGATATATTTATGGCCAGCACTATAGTTTAAACAGAAGTCTGTAGAGCAATATCTTAATTTTTGGAAAATTATTTAAAGGAATGCAAAGTGTAAGCTCTCAAACTTTATTAGTGATTCCTGTGATAGTCTGCATTTCATAGCCCCATGCAACCAAAGGCAAAGTAGTTTTACAGGGTACAGCCAGAAGAGGAGCAGTGATTTTAGTTTTCAGGGCTGAGTGAGTTGGCATTGAGGAAAGAGAAGAGAGTAGCAAAAAAATAAAATCTGTCAGAGAGTCCAAATCGAGCTGAGCTGAACAGTACTTACATGTGAACATGGAATATGTAGTCACATATGCCACAACCAAATGTTAATGGCAAGATGGTGCCAACATACACGTGAACAAACATAAACATACAAAACTTGGTCAGAAAATACACATTCACACAAAATACAAATAATTTGATGTTGTAACATGATTAAAGAAAAAAGTCATGATCTAACCCATGTAAAAACTCTCACTGTACTTACCTTACTTATATCAAGCATTAAAATATTCCTTATATGACTCATACCATGGTTGTGCTTTACTAATCCATTTACACATAATGAGAAACAAATGCTTAACAGCCAATGCACATTTAAAGCCACTGAAGTAAATGCAGTGAAGCTGATATGTGTTATAAATATAAATGATCAAATGATCAATCAAAAAAACAAAAAACAAAATAGCCATACCATGTTGTTTGTAGATTGGTGGCTTTCTGTACATGTTCATGCCTTGGTCTGGAATAAGAAGTAAAGAAAAAAATGGAGCTCAGAAATCTCAGATATTAACTGTCTGAAGAACATGGATAATGGTCCATGAAATGATCCAAACTGGAATGCAAAGGAATGCATATGATAATACATACATCACAAATAATTTAGACTGAAGCAGTGGGTTGGGAAAACTCACACACACACACACACACACACACACACACACACACACACACACACACA
>JAOTRR010000059.1:15382904-15395370 GCA_028570945.1 Gogo arcuatus
CAAAAATCAGGTCGATGCATTACCATATTCTCTTAAGTATGGAGCTTCGCTCCACTAATAAGACAAAATGGTCGACAGCATGACTATGACCCATGCTAATAGTGTGCTCTGATTGGTCAACATGCGTTACTTTCACTGGAAGTCAGCAACATTCGTTAGTACTCGTTAGGGCACACGTTGTTTATGTGGCGCTTTTATGAGCAGGGCGCATATAAATTTGGGCAGGGAGCAAGTTCTGGAGGGCAGGGCGTGGCACCCTGGTAAAATAAACTGGCTGGAACACTGCAGGTGTATCTTGTTGTGCAGGTGTGCCCTGTTAGATCACTTGTTTAAACAATTCATAGCTCTGAATGGATGCTCTTGGACTGCATCTGAATACTGAGTATGTACTACGGTCAGTTAAGTACCTACTAGCTGACTGTTACTGTAGTATGTTTTATCAGTATGTGAGTACTAAGGACACAATTCAGACGTACTCCACCACCGTCTTACCTATCCTCTGACCTGGATGTTCACAGATGGTGTGTACCCAGGTATGCTGTGAAAATTTAAAATATTTGTTTCTGCAACAGAAGAAATGTTTAAACTATTTCTGATACTTACATTTGTACACCGCCAGAGACACCACTTACACGCTGCAACAACCGGCTTCACTTCGGCCCGTCATCTTTCTATTTTCCCTGGTAGAATTGTTGCTCTTCGGTTATTTGGAGGCTACAGTTGAATTATGGGATAGCGTAGTATAGCGTGGTGTGGTACGTTTGCATACTATGGATGTAGTAGATCATCTGGGTACCATTCGACTACTGTTCAATGCCTACTGTGTATTCGGACACATTTTGCTTTTTTTTTTTGCGTAGTATGGAACTATACATACTCGGATGCAGCCTTGGTGTGAGCCCTGGGTTTTGCCTGTGAAGACTGCATTTGTGGGTTTTTTTTTTTTGGTTTTTTTTTAAAGATAAATCATGAAGAGAGCTGTCTATGGGAGAGAAAGAAGCCATTTTAAAGCTGATGAGGCTAATGCTGCTGCTGCTACTACTACTACTACTGCTACTACTACTACTACTAATAATTAATTCTATTTATACAGTGGATTTTAAACACAAGGTCATCATACAAAAGAGAGAGAAGAAAGGGAAACGTGTTGGGAGAAAAGTTCTGTTTGTTGACTGTTAATACCAGAGAAAGAATTAAAGTCCTGGGTGATGGCATTCCAAAGTTTGGGGGCTAATAATAATCATAATAATCACAAACACAATTAATGAAGTCATGTTCGATAACATGAATATCGAGTATTTGTGTGAAATAATAATAATAATAATAACCTACATTTGATTAGCTACAGTTACAATGATAACAGATTTCATGTCACTTCCACTGAGGGACATGTAGTTCCAGCTGCTCCATATTGTGTTTACTGACATCTAATTGTTCTCTGCTGAAGCACAAAAACCCCCACTGGACCCAAATGCAAACCCTATAGCTGAGCTGCTAGAAGAAATCAAGGACAGCATGAAGGGCAGGTTTGGGTTTAATCAGAGGATATGAAACAGTTTATTTTGTTTGTTTTGTCAGGAGGAATGAAGTTGTTTGCATTTTATTTGATTACTAATTAAATCTGTGATTTATAAGAATGGATAACATAACTACCATTGAACTACCATTATGTCTATCTGCTCTGCATCATCAGTCAATTGCAGGACATGTTCCTATCCTTCACTACATTTAATAGTTGAGACAGACACTACTAAAAACTCACCTATTTAAAAGTACTCTTAAGAATTTCTGTACATTGCTCTTATTCTTAGCTTAAGTGTAGAAGTAAATTTCTTGGTTTCTAAGAATTTTTTTTTTCGAACCAAGACCAACATTTCACTCTGAGCAGCGTTATAGCTACCAGTCCTGAAGCCTCTTTCTGTGTTGAGGAATAGAAAGCACTGTTGTGTAATGTATGAATGGAGGCTGGAACAGAACACAGCGTTGTGCCCAGCACTGGACCCTAAGGGGAATGACCTCGCTGGAGCCTGCTCTTCTCTCCACCTTTCACTTTAATTCCCATGTAGGGCTGAGTGTAGAGCCCTCAGGCTGGTTGACATCAGTTCTAGGTAACAGTAGAGCACGGGAAGGTTCAAGCTCCTCAGGACTGCGGTCAGAGCTTGGCCAAGTGGAACAGATGTAGATTTGATCTGGCACTGTGGCCTTAACAGAGTTACCCTCCAGTGAGGAAGCTTCAGTCAGGCATGTTTAACATACAGGCTCTAACCTTGAGTATCACTGTCAGGTGTCTCGTGTGTTTTTATTATTAATCAAAGATTATGGGTTTCAACATTCATTTGAACAAATTTGGTATCATTTGTTCATTTCTACAAGCCTCAGTACAGTACATGTTGAATCAGTTTTGAGATGTCTTATGGAAATATAAGCTGCTGTTTTTAGCAGGATATACGAAAGGCAGCTTTGACTCAGACTGTGTTGTACTGAAACTTTACAACAACACATCCTACATCATCACATTGAGGCATAGGACATCACTACAGCTCTGTTTGTGTCCTGGCAAATTTCACATGCTTCAGACTTTTCAAATATTTAATTTATATAGCTCAACACCCCTTCCACACTCTCTCTCTCTCTCTCTCTCTCTCTCTCTCTCTCTCTCTCTCTCTCTCTCTTTCTTTCTTTCTTTCTTTCTCTCTTTCTCTCTTTCTCTCTTTCTCTCTTTCTTTCTCTCTTTCTTTCTTTCTTTCTTTCTTTCTTTCTCTCTTTCTTTCTCTCTTTCTCTCTCTCTCTCTCTCTTTGTGTTGAAAGCTCTTGTTTTTCCATCATGTTTTGAGGGATTAGAAAAATGAATTTTATAATGTTTTTTTAAAGATACTATAATTAAAAATGTTTTAAGGAAAGTCATCATTATAAATGTTTTTCTCCAGTTTTCAAATGGAAATTTTGATGAATTGTTTTATTTTAAACAATCATTGAAACACTTTTTCATGCTTTTCTACACAGAGCTTTGCTGTTGTGTTAATATCTCTTAACAAAGGCAAATTGTTTTGCAGGCAGTAGGATGTTAACTTGTAGTGACCTGTATTTACGTAGTTTCCCATTATTTTCCCTGTATTTACGTAATTTCCATTATTTTCCTCCAATTTCAGTACTTGCTCAAGTACTGTGTGCTACTTGAAGATAAGTAACCCTAAGATGTCATCTTTAAAGCTTAGTGACGTTTTCTGTACATCAACATCACTAGGAATATTTCCACACACATTGATCTGTGTTCATTATTCCATATCTTTAGCTCATGTGAGAAGGTTCTTCAATAAGGTTAATTTATTTATGAAAGATTTTTTGATTGCCATCTCATCTGAGCTACATTCATCCACTAATAGTGAGATTTTCTTTGGAGTGTCTCACTGGTCATTGTTAAATCAAGCAGCCTTTGTAACTCTATGACCTGGTTCTGTGCTCGTGCTTATGATTGTTGTGCGACCGACATTTTAGTAGCTGACGGGGGAAATTGAGATGGTAGGTACAAGTGCAGGAGTTTACACATGAGAACCTGAATCCTTAGAAAAACATGGAATGGAATGTAAAGAGGTAGAATAACATAGTTGTGTGGGGAAACCCAATCTGATGGAGTGTTATTATACACAGCACACAGTAGCCACATCTTACTGCTCAGAGCATCTCATTCTACTGAGATGAGGTCAGTCTGCATGATAATGCTCTCGCTCCCTCTTTCTCTCAGTGATTCCCACCGAATGTTTTGTCATTCCAAGAACCACTCAATGGTTATGACAGTTTTAACTGTGAATAATCAGAATCCAGCTGTGAAACTGATGAGAAAGTCTGACAGTTCCTGGAGATGTGTGTGAGTGTTTAGATAAGCTCATCAATGTGCATGTGTCCTGATGTGTGCACGTCTTCAGTAACACGCTGTGTTTTACCATGTGATTATCTCTGTATATAAAATAAAATCTCTTCCCCTTTTGTATTGTTGCATGTACTGTAGGTTCACACTGTACAGGGTATCAGGCAGCGAGTTAAACCACTATTGAGAGAGCACAGAGCGAGAGGGTGACCCTCAGTGACAAGGCAATAAATAATCTGGCTTTAACAGTGAGCCCTTAGCCTTGATTTTAAAGAATGTATAAGACACAATATTTAGCTCCTCTCTCTGCCCCCCCACAACAATCATTCATGTGTTGAATTGGATCTAAGATATTAATCTGCTAAGTGTTGCGTTCCTTGGTGAAGTAACCAGGTTGTGGCCCACAGTATCCTATAGTGGAATTCATGATGCCCTCAGTCTTCACAAGAGCCCTTGGATCACTAGTCACAAAACATCCCCAGTGCCAGAATCAACTGAACTGTACAATTTTAAAAAAATCATCAGGTTCTTCTGTGCTATTGTCAGCATTCTAGTCCTGACTGTGTGCGTTTGCAGTGTGGTCATGTGTCCAGTTCTTGGCTAATTTCAACTGTTCCAGACTTTTCAGTCCTCATGACCCTGGTTGTACTTTTAGTATTTTTAACAGGGTTTTTTTTTTTTTTTTTTTTTTTTTTTAATTGAAAGCATTTTGGTTTTGCTCCATAGTGAATGGTGACAAATGAAGTTTACATGTGTGCAGATTATTTACATGGAGTTTCTTAAACTTTTTTTCATGGTCTCAATAAATTTGCCACATTTTTAATTACTGTTAATACGGTCCTTAAAACATCTATTAAATTAGATTCTCACATGTTTAAAGTAGAAATTATGAATAATTGTGCATAAACTTTTTGCTTATTTTCTTGAAGGGTGTTAATAATTCTGGAGTTGGTCGGATTGCATACATCATGTACCAGTTACATGGTTAAATCATAGTTCTGATTTTCTATACACACACTGTGTTAAAACAGTCCCTTCCTGGCACTGCTACTTAACACTTTAACCCTTCAGATGACAAAATGGACTATGTTCCCTGAGTACAGAGTAGGCATTGGAGACCATATCCAGTGGGATCAGTGTTATCTCCTTCAGATAGGATGTATTTCAGTGTAAGTATTATAGCGCTGTCTATTTCTGCCAGAGGTGTGTGTTTGAACTTTGTCGCAGCAGGAGCGTTATCACACAAGCATAACCTGCTTCTGCTAACCAGTCACATCAGCTGGACAACTGTCCCAAAGGTGCAGCCAGCCAGCTTCAGTGTATAACTGCCCCTTTCTAATTTGGCCACTCTTTTCCGAAGTCTGTTTGCTGTAGGGATGGTTCGGCCCTAATGGACTGTTAACTTTCCCCAGCATTCCCACTGGATCTGTGACTGGGCTAAGTGCCTAATGAAATGGATGAGCTGTTTTAAAGGCTTGGCCAGAGCGCTATTGTTACATTATTCATCCACTAGCTCAGGGTGACTTACATTTGGAACGTGAATCCATTTGTTTTTTGAGGTGTTTTTGTTTTTTTGGGCTTGGTATTTACCCAGGCAATTTAGCGCCTTACCTCATGGGATGCTATGCCAGTGCTCTCTTTGACACCATGCTTGTCAGTGTGGTGATGCTGAATTAATGGTGCTGCTGTGCTCAGTGTTGATATAGTGGTGGTGTGTGCTGTAAAACATCTTAACTGTCTCGTTTGAACCAGCAAGGAACCTCAACCCAAAAGCCCAAAGCTTGCACAGGAAAGATCGAACAACATTGCACAAACATGATAATTACTGTCACCCGTAACCTTG
The DNA here is from genome assembly GCA_028570945.1 of Gogo arcuatus. NCBI lineage: Eukaryota > Metazoa > Chordata > Actinopteri > Siluriformes > Anchariidae > Gogo > Gogo arcuatus. The sequence continues at coordinate 15,388,613 of JAOTRR010000059.1, forward strand.
ATTTAGCTAAAGGGGTTTGGACTTTCTTACTCTCTTCTGTAGTCAATGGAAATCTAATCCAGGCCATCAGTCATTTTTAAAGCTTCCTTCCAGCTATGAACAGACACACATTGCAGTCCATTAAAACGGGTGGAATTAGAAGCTTTTATCTTAGTGTCACTTGTTCTGTATCTGATCCTGGTATAACTGTGATTCACTAGACCACAAGCCCACAGGAGGGAATTCAAACATATAGATAATGTACCTGAGGGTTATGCAGTTGGGTGTCTTTGAATTGCTTTTAATGCCAGAAATGTAACAAGTCCCTAGCTCAGGGATGGAAGACTATATCAGCTCCTAATGTTCTCTTTAGGCACTGTTTCATGTGTAAGACCAAATAGTTTCACAATTATGCACATGTCCAAACTGAATCAATCTTTTTGTCCCATTACAGATTGCCTTCTCGCAGCACAACAGCATCATGGACCTGGTGCAGTTCTTTGTGACATTTTTCAGGTGAGTCAATATTTTATTTCCCCTCACCTTCAGGAGCCATTCTGTTTGGCAGGGATGAGGGGGCAGGGCAAGTCTTAGGTCTGTTAATTTGTTAAATCAGTCTGAAATGAATCAGAAGCCTGCCTTAACTAATTTCTTCAGTGTCTTAATAAACCTCAGGACCTGTTCTTTTTGGATTAGCAGGTAGGTACTAAAGCAATTGACTAAGACTTGCGACTGGTGTCCTCAGCATTCTAGCATATCGTGTCCCTTAATCTAACATTTAAAGTGTGTCCAACACAAACAAGGACTTTGTGTGGATAAGATTTAAAATGGTGTGTCTGCTTACTGAAAAGAAAATACAGTTAGGTAAGAAATAAAACATGACAGGTGTGTTATAGGAAATTCTTACACAGCTCATTTGAATACTCGAGTCTGATTGGTCAATTACGCCAAACTATGGTCTGTTATTTCTGTATAACAGACCGTTGCTATGGACTACGTCATCAGCGGAAGTAGGAAAATCAATTTTAATTAAATTTTGTGTCAAATTATTGATTTCTTTAATGAGTAGTTGTGTAATAAACGGGATAATGCACAGTGATCCAGTCATTATTACAAAATAAACTCCTTTGGGACGACCTGCATGTCCTGTGATTTAAGTCCTGCATCACCCTGTTGGGGTTTATTTCATGATGATGACTGGCTTGCTGTGCATTATCTCTTACATAATCATTGGCATGGTGTTGTGATTCCTCTTACCCTATGTTCACACTAGCAAGTCAAGTAACTCGTGTTGCTTGTAATTTTGTCTCTTGTGGGTATGTAGCATTTGCTATTCTTGTTGCTTGTGGACATGTACTGTCCAACATTTTTTTCCCCCCTAGCTGTGATAAGAAACAGTAGTAGACAAAATATATAGCCTGCAGCTAACTAATTCAACTGTAGGCTAGTTAAACACATTAAATAAGGCACTAACAGTGTGAAAATTGGTTGTCTGATTTACATGTTGCATGCTAGTCTTTGCACTAGCTTTGTCGGCAGATTAGCAAAGCAAGCTATCTGTACTAGCTATATACACTCACCAGAGGCACCACTGACCTGTGATACTTCCTTCTAGGCATCTTCATAGGTTCTCGTGTAATGAGAGCTCATGTATAACAGGAAAAGATGAAGCCATGATTATTACATTTTTCTTCTGTTTTTGTGTCACACATTAAATGGAAACTAATTGTATGTAGGAACTGAAGTTGTGATTAGGAATCTTAAAAAAAAAACCCCGTCAGACCAAAGGAACCCGAGGTCCAAAGAATCATTCGAGCCAGTTGTTTGGATTTGTCGCTTAACTGTATCACTCTTCTTTTGCATAGATTTGAAAAAGTGTCAACTCAAATGTCACTTGCTACACTAGCATTTTGTGGCTTGCAGCTGAAATTACATTTGTACTTAGAAAATAAATGATCACCTGTTGCTTGCCGAAGTGAACCTGAGGTTATACCACAGCAATTCACCAACGATGGTATTTATTTATTTTTATTCATTAAAAAACACATCATGCTTTTTGTCAGTTCAAAGCTGCATTTTATGATGTGGAACGTCTGTGAAACCAGTTAGTTTCTTTTATCACTTGTATCCTAACAGCTGTTTCTCTCAAAGTTAATAAGACAGCAAAATGCAGCTTGTCACATAACTGAGAAACCACAAAGCGCAAAGTCCCCAATCCTGATGAATCTCTGTACAGCAGAAAAGCTGAAGGAGCTCTTTTACCTCCAAGCACTAAAACTGACTGAAATCTTCTTTCATAAATGTTAAGTAATGTATATATTATATGTATTTAGTTGTTACATAAATAATACTTAAAAGAAAAACTATTGTTAGGTTTAAAGGATGTAAGCGTCCACCATACAAGTTCTTGTGAATGAGCTGCTATTATAGAAATCATAACTTGGTAGAGTGGGTGCATTAATATAAACCTGTGATTTGCCATACAGCTGTGCAGTTATAGAAAATGATTACATACACACAGGATATATTAATTACGTTGCTATCTGTTTTATCTTTCAAATACCTTTTGTCTGTCTTTAGATAAACAGTTTGTGAAAGCAGTCTTACTCTCATCCAGCCGTCATGAGTTCCACATTGAAAATGATGTGACTTTAGTGTGAATATTGGATACGTTCGATTCCATTTTCTGTTTCTGTCCCCATCTGCTGTATTTCACATGGTTTGTGTTTCATAGCTTGTCAAATAGGCTTTCATATGAATGAGCCTGATTTCAGTGATGGTGCATGTTTGAGGGATACTATATCCTGGAAGTGGGGGGTATGGTGGTACAGTAGGTAGCATTTCCTCCTCATGGCTCCAGGGTCCCAGGTTCGATTCTGAGCTCAAATTATTGTCACTGCAGAGTTCCGCTTGTTCTCCGCAGGTGGGGTTCCTCAAGGGTTCTCTGGTTTCTTCCCACTTCCCAAAAACATGCCAGTAGTTGGCATCCAATCCATTCAATGACCCCCAGTAGTGTTGCCAGGACAGACTCTGGATCCACCACAATCCTGACCGGGATAAAGCAGTTAATGAAAGCGAGTGAGTGTATTCTGGAAGTAGAGATCACATCACCTAAAGACAGACCATCTTAGCAAAGGAAGAAGAAATATCAGTGTTGAGTATGCAGGATTTTCTTGAGTGTGCATCATCAATAAATATTTCTGCTCACTATGCCCTACTGATGTAGTTTACTCATTTTTCCTTCAGGCCTATGCAGCAGTGACAACACCGATTAAAAAAAAAAGAAAAGATGTCAATTTATAAGCATCCTTTTACCATCTGACCGATGACCACTTGCATCGTTTCAGAAGTACCTATTAAATGTATAAAATTATTTATTTTTAGCTATTATAATTAGCCACTTAGCAAAAGACAGCACTCGAGCATTAAAAGAGTGCCTCTAATGAAAATGTGCTCTTTTAATTAAGACTCAGACGTTTCGTAACCTGAAATTAACCGGTGTTTAACAGGACCACGGGTGAACTCCATTTTCCTGTTGGAATGGCTTTTTAACATTTCACTTTGTCAGTTCTGTTACTTAATGCATTTGTTCAGTTCCTAGAATCCATTTATTGTGTTTGTTGCTCAACTTGTGTTTTTGAGGCTGCTGAGTTCAAGAGCACTTTCCTAGCAGGGTGGAACAGTTTGAGATGTACTGCTGTGGCCTTTTTCTTGTTTCTCTCTTCTTGCATAGAAGACTGCTCTTACACAGTGTTGCCCTGCGTAGCTTTGGACCATTGCCTATGACATTTCTAGTACAAGATCTTTTTTTCTTACATACTCGTATAAACTGTGAGGTTATCTCACCACTCCCCTGTCTCAGTAACTGACGTTCTCTGTGCAGTTCTACTCCTATGACACAAAAGCTGAAGGCAATAAAGGTTTTGAGGACTGGAGATCTTTGCTTTTAGCCCAGTCTCTAATCATTGTCTGCCCACCTCCGTGGCCTGTAATGAACAGTGATGTTCAAACAGCTTGCACAAACACACAATTTTGTAGCTATGTGGAATAAGGTAGATTGCTCTGTGTCTGAGAACTGGAAGATGGCAGATTATTTCTTCGTATTTTATTTCTGTTCTGGCTCTGAGACTGTGAAACTTTTTTTCTACTATTAAATTACATCTTAACTGCACATCAGAATGTCCGCATTTTGGTGATATAATGTAATTCATTAAAAATGCTTTACTTTTTCCCAGAAAGCATTCTAATTTCTTCTCTAAAACAAGGATATAATGAGCCTCTATTACTAAAGGTTTATGACTGTGTAGGGAATTAAAAAAGTTCTGTTTTGCTGGTGAGTGGAAAAGGTTGAAGAGAGATTTCTTTGAAGATGCAAATTTGTGTGTTTGTAGAGAAGGGGTTTGTGGGTAAAGCGAGGCTGCAGAAGTGAAAATGAAGAGCACTGCAAGATGAATTTCACTAATGAATCAAGTAGTGTAAACCACAGCTTCTCAAACTTTTGTGAACCGGAACTCCTTTAAGTGTTCAGTAAATTCCTTGGAACCCCTCAGAAAATACTAATTTTATAATCATAGTCCAACAATTTGTATATAAGGCTCATTATTTACATTTAAACAATAATTTTCTGGATATTCATTGGAGTCATAGAGTGCTTTATTTTTGCAATTTTCACATATTTATAGGCCTGCTTGTTTGAGTAAGGCCCTGTTCATGCCTTGCATTAGCATGCGTACTGGGTGATCCGGTCACAAGTAGACAGCTGAGACTCACAGCAGTTCACACCTGGCATTATGAACGCATCTTCAGTGACCACATTGTTTCTGCTGGAGGAAGGCTGTCACTCACAATTATTACATCAGTCTTCTGCCTTCATCTCCATTTACTTTTAGGCAGAAATGTCCTCTGAATCATATCTCATATACCTTTGCAGGTGTTTCAGATGTTTTGATCATGTGATCTGCAAAAGAAACTTATAAATAAATGAGAGATGAGATGAAGAAAGAAGCTGTGAAATGCATCTACTTTCATCCCTGCTGTTGTACAAGGATATAATGAGCCTCTATTACTAAAGGTTTATGACTGTGTAGGGAATTAAAAAAGTTCTGTTTTGCTGGTGAGTGGAAAAGGTTGAAGAGAGATTTCTTTGAAGATGCAAATTTGTGTGTTTGCATTTAAATTTTTTGCTATTTTAATTGCCTTTATCCTTAGTGTCAGAGGTCTCTATCAGCATGATTTCCAAACAGTCTCACAATGATGACGTATTTTCCGACTGTGGCAATGACAGTCAATTAGTTGGTCCTTCGTTGCTGTCCGGGGTTCATCGAGATGCATTCATGTTTGCGTTGCAAACGTGATGTGGCCATATGCATCCCAGACCAGCTCTGAATGTGGTTTGAGTGATGAGATCACAATGCATCTATGAAATGCATTTGACCGCATTCACACTTATGATCCAGTCACCCAGCAGGCGTGTTGATGCCAGGTGTGAACGAGGCCTTAGTGTGGTTTGGATTAAACTCATCTCGTTCACATCAATGACCAGTTAAATAACTACAAAAACTCAATCATAATTATATTGACTTTGTCAGTTGCTGCTGCTCCTCTGCTGCTCATGTTTGTGGACTTGTTGTGATCTGGGTTATTCTGGCACATCACTGGCTGTCTCAAGATCAAGAGCACATGATCATATAACTGGACTTAGCCCTGTTTCCAAACTATTTCCCCAGAGGTGGTCAGGTTTCCCTTTCTCCTACAGGTTAGCAGTCATCTCGTAGTCGTCTTCTGCTACGTCTTCCCCAAACTGGTGTACACTCTCCCCACCCCTTGTGTGATGCTGTTTCCCCAGTTCTCTCACATCCGCAGCAGTTAGAACAGAGAGAACTATTTTAATTGCTGTAATTCTTTTATTAATTCTGATTCCAGGTGGGACTGTAAAGGGGATTAAATCCTATTTGCTGTCTTAAAAAGTGGAGGATGAAAAGGGACAGATCTGAAGAGGGATTTCTCTTGCTCCGCTACTTAATTGAGCCATTCAAGTTTTCTTTCTTTTTCTTCGTCTCCAGTTCAGCATCATCTTCAAACAAGCCCAAGATGACGTGCGTTTGAAAGCATTAAAGGGATTTCATCATTTGAGCTCCTTCCATCCCCCTGTACAGACCGTGAATTAATTTCACTCAGAGATGTTTACGAATGCTCACATATCTCCATAAATACAGATGCCAGAAACCAATTTGTCTGCAGTTCCCAGCTTCACTGTTGGCATGCTTTTTAGGAGTTGCTTTTTGGAGCACATCGCTTTGCTTAACTGTTGACTGAGACCTTCAGGATGCTCTGCTTGATCTGGGGCACTGACAAATTCTTGGAGGTTTAAGAGTCTTTGTAGTGCAAGTTTATTGCTAGGATATTTCACATTATGATGAATTTACAATAGACTTTTCTTTGCATAGTTTCATCTTCATTTGTGAAAATGAGTTATTCCAAAGTCTAAACACCTTTCATAGCCCTGTACATTCTGTGGTGTATTAGCAACAGTTTCATTTCATATTTGTTCTCTTGTTTGCGTCATGTACTTGACCTAAATGGTGATTATTCATAAATGTATCTTTGAATGTGATGAAAACAAATGGATAAATGTTGCACAATTCCACAACATATGAATTTCCCCTCTTCATAATGACTGTAGCCATCTTTATTTTTAGTGGCATCAGTCAGATCTTTACAACCCACTGGACCCAATTTTATAATATTGCTAGATCTGGAATGATCTTTCAAAGAATGAA
>JAOTRR010000059.1:15395935-15407418 GCA_028570945.1 Gogo arcuatus
TGGAGGTTATTATAACAGCAAAGGGGGACTAAATCTGGAATGGGATGTTCAAAAATCACACACGAGTGTAATGGTCAGGTGTCCACATACTTTTGGCTGTAGCATGTATATTTCTGCCTTGCACCTCACACACTCTTTCCAGGGGTAATCTTTAGTCATCACTACATATTTGTAGTAGTCAGGCATCTATCACTGTCACATTTATTGATGAATGTACCAAAGAACTGCTGACATTGAAGATGGCCACAGATCATTGGCAAACATGAATTATCTCATTTACTCACTACTAACTGCTTCAAATGAAATTCTTCAAAAATTTTAAAAACAGAATTGTAATCCAGTTGAATTGCAACTCTCAACATTCTGATGGTTGTGGCCAAAAGGTGTTCAAAAGAGATCATTGGATGTGGGCGGAGCATCTGAGCCTGAGATTAATGTGTGGGGAAACTCAGATTATCTTTAATTTTGTACATCTATTCATGAAATATAGAAAGTGTTTGACTCTTTTTACCTCCACCAGCTGTGTTGGAGGAGGTTGTTTTCGCCTCCATTTGTTTGTCTGTTCCCAACGTAATTCAAAAACTACTGAACGGATTTTTATGAAATTTTGAGGAAAGGTGGGCCATGGGCCAAGGGACTTAATTAGATTTTGATGCGGATCCATGATTATTTATTTATTTACTTACTTATTTATTTATTTACTTATTGTCTGTTCACAATGTAACTCAAAAAGTAGTGAACGAATTTTGATGAAATTTGGTACAGCTGTAGTATTATCCTAGGTTCAAATGATTTGATTTTGATGTTGATAATTTGTGGCTTGGTGGAGGTATGCACTCTACTGAGTGCCCTTCTAGTTCATATTGTCATAAGAAGAGTTGTTTTTTTTTTTTTTTTCTTAAAGCAGAGTTTTGTTACTAGTCAGTCATCTAATAATTATTTGTTGTGCACTTGTATTTAAATCTGGCCAGAATTCTGACACAGGAATTGGCATAAACCAGTGAAGTTGCAGCATCTTGTTAGAGACTGTTGTTTAAAGGCAGCTTTTTTGTGGATGTTGTTTTATTATGTGAATGGCATTTGCCAGAAATATCCACTATATTTATCTAAAATTGAGTTTGTCTCTCTTTTTTTTTTTTTTTCTTTCTTTTCTTTTTCCTTTTCTCCCTTTAGCTGTTTTCTCTCATTGTTGCTGGTGGCTGCAGTGGTGTGGAAGATCAAACAGACCTGCTGGGCCTCAAGACGGAGAGAGGTACATTCTACATTATTTATTTTTCACATATACTTATCACGTTCATAGTCATGAAATATGGCGGAGGAACAGCATCCCATCATGTCAAATGCATTCCCAACATTGTCACAAAGCCATTCATTGTAAAGCTTGTGTATACAATTAAAACATCAGTGTTAGCTTTATCATTATGGTGCTTTACCCTGACATATGCAATGCTCATCATGCTAATTAGAGGTTCTGGTGGACCAATTAGCTTTGACAATACATATCTAAAGCAGAGATGACTGACGAGAGGGAGGATAGCAGACGACTGCAGCATGAGCTTGCTTTTGCATGCTGAAAAACAGAACACGGCTGTGTCATAGGCTTTTCATCACGCTTTAACTTGTGTGATGAAGGTGCCTTTCTTTGAGGCGTTCAAGACAAACCATTGTACTGTGGTTACAAAGTAAAGCTCAGCTAACATATTTGCAGTAGTCAGTGCCGTGATCTTTAATTCGCTAATTACTGTCATAGCCCATGGTGCTGTATTTGCCCATTTTGTAGGCTGGAGCTGGCATTAGTAATCACAGAGGTTGATCTGTTTTGCTCTTTTGCTAATTGACATGTGAAGATAAACATGACTGATGACTGCAGTGATCCAGAATCATATTCATCTAAAGAATTAAAGTCAATAAGGCCTAATGTGGGCAGATGGGCTTCAGCTATTAGCATTCCACTCGCTTTAACACTCCACTTCCTCTGTTCAGATCATCTATTGTTTCTGCCCTCCAGCATCCTCAAAAAAAAAAAAATCTTTTAATTTGAAGTGATTGAAGAGCTTAAGGAGAGACAGTCCTTAAGGGAAAATGCTTGCTTTCAAAGATTTATTATCTTTCTTTCAGTTTGTCTAAGTTTTGATCAAGAAAGAGTCAAGATGAAGTGCCCATCATTTTTCATTTTTCCCATGAATTACTTGTCAAGGTCAGGCCAGTCATTTGGCCTTTGCAAATTGCAGTAATGTTTTAGTGCAGATCCATTATCGGACGTTTGTATTTTTCTCTCTGCTGCTAACCAGCAGTTATTTATGGCCTTGTTCTTTAGCGTGTGGTTAATACTTGGCCACAGTGACTTTCTTCCCTCTCCTCTTGGCCCTCAAGTGTGCCTTGTTTGTCTCAGCTGCTGTCTCACAAAAACTGCAGGATGCAAGAGGAGGATGTGTTTTTAGAAATATCGTTATGCAAAGGTTCTCCTGATAATGGTTCAGTCTGTGAGTTCAAACGGTCAAAACAATGAAGATCGACACTCAGGGCCAACCTGGGAGTTTATTCAGAGGACACCTTTCCTCTAAACACAGGAAGTGACTTATTATTGTCAATCCGTTGCGGTTAACAGTTATATTACTGTGAATCCAGCCATAGCCTCACATCAAGGAGGCTTTAATTAATCTCACATTTTTCGCTCAGTGTATTATATTGCCTGACACATTTTTGAGTAAAGTAAAAATAAAGTAGGTTGTTTACTTAAAGAATATTCCTTCTGCAAGTTTGTTCTGATTTATATTCCACAGAAACCCAGAATAGTTACAGGTATTAACTGTAGGTAGTGCATTGTGTGTTTTTCCCCCCACTAATATTCCATAAATGTTCCACCAATATTTGAAGCTAAATTATTTTAAAAGTTGTGTGAAAAGTCTGCAGGGTTCCCATTTCATTCTCCATATATCGTTTCCCTTTCTTTCTTTTTTTGGTAAATACACGTTTTCTCCCTGGATCTGACTTAAAAGCTGATCTGAATAATATCCTGTTTTTTTGTCTCATTTTTAATCTGAGCATATGTGCAGCAGTCCATCCAGCTTTCCTTTTGCCCTATTTTGCATGTACACCGAGCATAACAACAGGCTTATTTATCTGATTGAGTTGATTAAAACATGTCTTAGTAGCTCTGCATTTGTTCTGCCCTCTGCTGTGTTGTTTTATTTCATTATATTGTGTGCATTTGTGAAATAATACACTTGTTAACTGAATTTAAGTGAACAGAGGGATGTACACTTGAGTTACGTCTGCCAGTTAGGTTTAGTATAGTGAGCGTTGTGCTCATCAGAAGTTGCGCTGGGCGATTTTAAACATTAATTCGGTTCATTCAAATGAATGTTTTAAAGGTGCTATATGTAAGAATTTTAGTTTAAAGCATTCAAAAATTAACTAAAATTATCAACAGAATGTGAAGAAATAACAGCTTTGATGCCATGTCAAATAAATCTATGTATGGTGTTGCAGAGATACCTACTGAAGTTAGCATGCTAGCCGTCTAGCAGGACGGGCCATCCAGTTTTGTAGTACCACTTTGTAGCTCGAGGCGATAGTGAGTCACTGTAGTGTCCAGTCTGCTCTCAGTCCAACATGAGGATGAAGTAGTCAGTCAGGCGTTACGCACTGATGGTGAGTTGAGTGAACCTGCTTTCTAAACTCGTATAACAGCAGCTATGGTGCGAGCTGGAGAGCCGTGTCAAGTTCAATACAGTCATTAACGTGCTGAAAAAGTCCCTAGATTTGTCACTAGGCTCTTTTTGAATGAAAGTTGCTAAAGATTTAACAAGTGGATAGAAGCAAAAATCAGCTCAATTAACTTATCCTCTAGCTAGCTACCAAACTGATGCAATTTTATGTGGCAAACAAATGAGGCTTGCTGACCTTGTTTGGACAATTCAAAACGGATCTTTAGTGCAACTAATGACAACACGAACCGTACCGAAAAACGTTCCAAATGGCATCGATATGTGGTTTTGCTGTGGCTGTTTTCTTGCTACCATGGTCTTGCTAAAAACTGAGCTAAGCAAAATATAACAGAATCTGTACGGTGATGCCACATGTGAAGATTATAAGATAGCAGTGTTATCATGACTGGCTCTCAGAGTTTGAGCAGTTTGGTCAAATTTTGCCTATGTTTCCCCTGCTGTTAGTTATTTTTTTTGTAACTGATGACTGTAAACTTAGATTGTATGAACTCAGTAGTGGATCAACTACAAAAAAAAACAAAAACTTTATGCTATAATCAGTGAGGGATAATTCTGAGAGTGGTGGTGGTGGTGATGCGTTTTGGGGAAAGGGGAGGAGGGACTGTGCATTTTCTTGTTTCTTATGATGGGGTGGACCCCCCCCAAACTTTCTGGTGATATACTGCCCCCTATTTGTTTGGAGTGTGGAGTTTGAATTTGACAGGTGGCCTATTCTTACATATAGCACCTTTAACACAAATTTCAAAATGTTCTAATCCAGATTTTTGTTCACATGCATGTTTGCATATACATATTTCATATTCGCAGTTTTTAAAGGTTAAAAATCCACAAAAGCTGTTTAAAATTTCAGACAAATATAAAGCAAAAACACAGCCTTCTTAACTTGATAAATGTCGCCTAGATCCTGTGATACTCCCAAAACACTGTTTCCCTTGACGTGTTCATGTAAAGTATCATGCTGCATTTGACTCAACTCGTAAGCGGTAATTCACCGGTTGGAAGTATGTCATTTTCCTCCTCGGCATGTTCGCCAGATGAAGTGTAAAAATGGGTGCCTCCATGTTCGTATTTTGTTAGCCATCAACAAAACTGCTGCATACTGCTAACTACAATGAGCATAGGCAATGTTTTAGATTTAACAAGGGCATAGAAGTCTGTATGTTGATTGATCAAATGCAAATACTCGTATGCACAGTATAACTCATATTTAAAGCTACTGTGTTTCCTGCTGAGGCTGTGATCAGCCCAGTGGTGGGTCCAGAAAATTTTACATGGAGTGGCAGAGGGGTGGCAAGAGGTATTGGCAGGGTGGCATGGGAGGGCAGTATGTGGGAGTTCCCGTGTAAAAAATACAATAATACTTATATGTAAAACCCCGTTTCCAAAAAAGTTGGGACACTGGGTAAAATGTAAATAAAAATGGAATGTGCTGATTTGCAAATCACAGAAGCCCTATATTTCATTGAAAATAGTGCAAAGACAACATATCAAATTTTTTTTGTTTTTTGAAAAATATATGCTCATTTTGAATTTAATGTTTCAAAAAAGTTGGGACGGGGCAACAAAAGACTGGAAAAGTTTCCATGATTGGCAAATCATCCCATTCTGTTTTTATTTATATTTTACACAGCGTCCCAACTTTTTCAGAAACAGGGTTGTAAATGGATTCATCAAAAGATCCACAAATACATTTTTACAATATTTATTCTTACATTATGTTGATAGACACTTCCCCAACCTTTCTGATTGAGAAGAAAATGGGCATTTGGGTGGGATCAGGATTTTCTCAACACAGATGCAGAATAAAATGTGTAAAAGGAAAATGAGGAGGAAGAGAGGGGTGATGGAGTCAAGAAGAGTGAGGAAGTCTTGGACCACACTGAACCACTCCATGTCAACCCATGACTAAAATTGATTAGCATTGGTTGATATTTACATGCACAAAACTGATACAAAAACTGACTCACGATTTGTAAGTGAGGGACAGAATGAAGTCACACTGTTAAGTTACCTGTACGGGGCTTTATCCCTCTTTAGTTTCCTAAGATCTGCTTTTCATTACAGTGCTTCAAAAGTTTCGGAGATGCAAACTCAGTCTTTGAGCATGAGACACATTCAGCTGAGCACGATCACATTTCACACCATCAGATTCTTGTAAAACCATTTTAAACATCATAAGAGCAGTGATAAATGCGTGCCACTTCGTGCCAATAACAGCAGCGCCAGGGGACTACAGAGAATCAGTAGGCATGCAAGGATTGAGATGAGATGAAATAGCGGTGACATCAAGTGGTGTGTTTTCCCGTGTCAGCAGGCACAACCATTTTTTTTCTTTATTCAGGGAGGGAAAAGTAAATTCTAAACTGGTGAGTAAAGAGGTTTACACTACCTACGGAGAAATATCATGATCTTTCAACACCAATTTTCTTTTATTATAATTCACTACAGATAGGGTGGCAACTGGGGTGGCAAAGCCTTTTTCGGGGGTGGCAGCTTCCACCCCTTGGAACCACCTATGGAGCAGCAATGTTGATTTGATGTCATTCCTGTAAACAGAAAAGGAGCTCTGAGTTGAAAAGACTACCCCAAGTTGACGAGTAGGAATTTCAAGTTGAGAGGGTGTTTTCATTGGCTTTTACTGGCTGGAGGTTGGAAATTACAAGTTGCTACCTCCAGTTGAATGCAGCATTAACTGAACCATTTTCTAGTGCTGTTCCATGGTATTTCATATGACAAAAGACTTTGGGTATTTCTCAAAATCAAGAATGGTTCCTTGGTAGGACGCACCCTTCCAAGTCAGGTCCTTCAGAGGCTAGGCAGGTGTGCGTTATTGAAAAGGTCACGCCTTGTATGTCAGCATAGGATTGTGGGTGCTTTAAGAATGCCGAGGATAGACACATGCTTCCTTGAAAATCCTTGGACGAAGGACTCGGTCCTTGGTAGAATTTGAAGGATCCTATACATTGGAACAGTCCTTTGGCGGGATTTGATGACGTGGCGTCCTTGAAATGCAGCCAGTAAGGATCTTTCCTTGACATTGGAAACACCCATTGTGCCCATTTACTCTGTCAGGAAGAAGGGTTTGCTAAGTCCATTAAGTGCAAAAATAGTAATAGCACCATCTATAACCAATAGTGCAAGCAATGTTTCTTTTAAATATTCATTAGTTAAAGATGCTTTATTTAAACCGTTGTTTGTACTGTTTGCTACAGATGGTGCTTTTACTGTTTTTGCACTACATCTACGTTTTACAAAGACCATTCTAATAAAAAATTGTTTGAAATAAATTGTCATTTTTAAATTATGTAAGAACCCTAAAAAATCTAAATCAGAGTTATTTAGAAATTTTAGAAAATATTATATATAATATTTATTTTTATTTTATTTAATATTTTTACAATATTGCCCAGGTCTAGTCTGACATGAACTCTGCTTCCTTCAGATTCACAGTATTGCAGTTTATGTATGTAGTTATAATTAGTAGCAGTTTGGAATTGTCTGTCTTTTTCACATTGACTGTAGGTTCTTTATAGCTCTGTGGATTTTAGGAAGCTCACTGACAGCTCTGTTGTTCTGCAACTCCAGTTTGTTGCTTTAGATTTATCACTCTAAATAGGATTTAGCTCAGGTTTTCTTGCAAGGTAGCCTCTGTGATAGTTTGATGTTGCCTAACTCTGAGCTGTCACTCTTGGAGGAGGTGATTTTAGTTCTTTTTTTTTTTTTTTATGGTGTATAGCTCTGAAGTCCAGTCAGAATGAATCTGCAGTGTTGAAAGCTGTCTGTCTAAATGAAAACGTAATATATCCGAATAGTGTGTGTTTGCTGTGTCCTGCTGTCATATTGTAAAGTTATTATGTCGGTTTGCTTCCTTTGAATATGCAGGGAATCAACATTCTTTTTTTTATTATGCTAATAATGTAATAATTTTTCACCGAGTTGCACTTTTATCTGTCTGTGGAGATCATTATTTTGCTTCACTGATCATCTGTAAATGAGGCAACTGTTGTGTGTGTTGGCCAAATTTTCATTTTACCTCCTTAGAAAGTGACATTGATGGCATGGTTTATTATAGCAACATTTCAGGGAAAAGGAAAGACACAAAATTATATGCCAATAAAAGACTTTATCTTTGCTCTTCGAAGAGCAGACTTGTGGTTTGTTTTGTGCTTATTTGTTTTTGTTTTTACTTTTTTGGAAGCAGTGTTTTTTCTTGTATTTGCTGATTTTTTTTTTTTTTTACCCACCTTGAAATGACCAACAGTTCTAAAACCTAAAGATTAAATAAGAAAATTAATCACATACCTTGAATAATGTGCTATTATAGAATAAATGTAGTAGCTTTAAGTATGAAATGACTGAGCATCAGCAATTGCTAAACAACAGAACCACAAAAAGTTCAACTTTCTTTGTGCACAGTAGCACATTCAAGTTATTTATTTCATGTGCACCTTCTTTTAGATTGGAACTAGTCTGGGGGATGGGGGGTGGGGATTTGCTCTGCTGGTCCAAGGATCACAGGAACAGACAAATATCACTGAGTATTAGTTATTCAGCTTTCTGTACCCCTTCTCATTTCCCTTTTGCCTCAGGGAAGGATCCTGTCCTATTGTGATGCATGGCTCATTGAAGAAGCTCTGGACTGTTGTGTAGTGAACAAAAACCAGTGGTACCATAAGCTGGCACTGGCCTGAACTACAAGTCTTGGGTCAGTGTTGCAGTGCTTGGTGGTATCTGTGCTTTCTGGAACAGACTGATAGAGCTGTATTAGTTTCTCACTTACTCTGTCCAATGCTGAAGTGACGAGAGAGAGGGTCACATCTTCAGCATCTTACAGGACAAGTGTGAATATAGCTGCCTTTTCAAAGATTTTATTACAGCTATATGGAAGCCAGACACACTGACTCTGTATTTAGGTGTCAGTTAATGTGGTTATTTGTGATATAATGCACTTTTGAAATGTCTTTTTTTCTCTCTCTCTCTCTCTCTCTCTCTCTCTCTCTCTCTCTCTCTCTATTTCCATCTTCTTCTTTCGGCTGCTCCCGTTAGGGAACGCCACAGCAGATCATCCTTCCCAATTTATGATCCACATATTTGATTTGGCATTGGTTTTACACCGTATGCCCTTCCTGATGCAACCCTCTCCAATCTATCCAGGCTTGGGACCGGCACTAAGTATGTACTGGCTTGTGCAGCCCTAGTGGCTGGGTATTTTTACCTAATCTGCATGTCTTTGGACTGTGGGAGAAACCCCACACAGACACAGGGAGAACATGTAAACTCCATACAGAAAGGCCCCCGTCGGCCGTGAGGTTCGAACCCGGAACCTTCTTGCTGTGAGGAAACGCTGCACCACCGTGCTAGTTTCTATTTCTTTTTTTTTATTTTTGTTTTTATTTCCATAAACTCTGCATTTATAATACTACACAGTGAATTTTCTCTTAACTAAAGTACAAAACTCAACATTGGTAAGGCTGAATAGCTAGACTTTATACATGCACTGTTGTAAACATGACCTTCCAGAGGTGAGACTGCAGCTATGGGTGAGTGAGTGACCTGTGCGTGCCGGGTACTGCTGATTGTTTGGGTGTTGCTGTGAGCACAGATGGTAGCGTGGCCCTTTCAAGCGAGTTGCGAGACATCTGCACTAAATGTCACCTCGGAACAGGAGGAGTGACTGTGGAACAGCCAGAAGGGCCACTGATATTTCACTACATGATATATGTATGGCAAACACACTTTCTTGTGTAGGATGCTTTAAGTACATGGACAGTTCAGTATATATTTACACTGTCAGTGCCTAGATGCACTCTGCATAAATGCATTAATTGCCTAACATATTAAAGGCATGCTTATGGTAGCACAGCCATTTCACAGCATTGTGTCTGAGAGGCACGGTAATAGCTCTTTTCCACCAGATGTCACGACATGGCTCTGCTCATCCGTGGCCGGGATATATGGATGGAGCTAAAAATAGTTCAGACTATTGACTGGTTAAACGCAATCATCACAGAATCTTCCTGATTAATGTCTCTGGCTGGAATTGCTTTTCTGCTGGAAAACAGCCATGTTGTGTAGTATACTGAAGTCTCTTTTTATATGACGTTTTTCTGGGGGACTTAAAATTGCAGTGTTAGCTCTTATACAGTTCATTGTTTCAGATTCAGTGAAGAGAATAAAACATACCTTCATTACAGAAGGTAGGTACAAAAACACTTTTCTACAATGGAACCAAACCCACTCTTCTCTACTGCAGTCCTAGTTGATTTAAGTTAAATGTTGTAGCTTGTGAATGCACTTCATATAAAAATTAATTAGTTAACAGCTAAATTGTGTGTTCCATGATGCCCCTGATTAAATAATTTAAAAGACCAATTCACATTTACATGTTCTGTGAAGACCTCATTCTATTTCTTTTTAAAAAGCGGTTCAATCCGTAGAGGCCATAAGTAGGCTACTCATTTTGGGTTCAGTATTGGCAAATTCCAAATAACGTACTTGGTCTGGGGTAAAAATGGTATTGATGCATCCCTAGTGCATTATGTTCAGTTTTATCATGTTATCCGCATGAAGAATGCCCTGGTCTTGGATCAATTAATTAAAAAAAACACAATGTGGCAGTAGATTTGGGGGGGGGGGGACGACCTGTTAAGGGCATGCATTACCTTTTCCAGGCCATGCTATTCTGAAAAATGAAGCACTTGAATAAAGTTTCTTGGGCAAAAGCCTATCTTTAAGATAGGGCTATACATTATTAGAGACTCTCAAGGGCATCAGCAAACCTTAGGCCAAGAAAACCAAGCGTTTCCTCCAAGTATTAAATAAAGCTCACACTTTCTCCTTGCTGTCAAAAATTAGTGTGGATGTCTTTGTGCTGATGTGGTGAGTTTGAGATCACAGATATGCATGAGAAAAGGAGAGCCACAAAACCACGTGCAGCATGCAGTTAAAAGGTTTTTTTTTTTTTCTTTCATTTGTTTAGCATTCAAGAGTTTGTCCCATACACAGTAAACATGCAGTTACATTGTATAATTCTTTCTCTGCATTCTCTCCAATAACCTTTAATACTGTACAGAATGTGTTGTAAATTGGTTGGAAATTGTACTATAAGGTGGAGTGTGAGATGTATATTACAAGTATGATATATAGGTCACTCCATGAAAATTGCAGTCAGTTTCAAAATTTGCCATCCATGTTACATGTGCAGTGTATAGTGAAATCACTCAATTGATATTTACTGCAACTACATTATCATAAAAGCTGAAATAACTGATATGGTCTTATTTCAACTTCCTAATGATGCAGTCTATACCCAAGAAAACCTTGACTTCAGTGTTCTGAATCCTTCCGTTTGTTTAGATCAAAAATAGACTAAAGAGTTATTGTGAAATATTTAAGTTAACAGATCTTGAGATTGGTCCAAATTGTTAACTATTTTCAAACTTCTGTTAATGTTATTTATTGACTTGTCAAGTGTTTTCCTATTGTTTAAAATAAAATGTTTTATTGATGAGTCCATTGTTATTTTCGTGTCCGTGTTACATACTTAATGCAGTAAATATGGCGGCACGGTGGTGCGGTGGTTAGCACTGTCGCCTCACAGCAAGAAGGTACCGGGTTCGAACCTCACGGCCGATGGGGGCCTTTCTGTGTGGAGTTTACATGTTCTCCCAGTGTCTGTGTGGGTTTCCTCCCACTTCAGACATGCAGATTAGGTAAAAATTGTTGAACTTGTTGTATGTCGCTCTGGATAAG
>JAOTRR010000059.1:15440423-15454633 GCA_028570945.1 Gogo arcuatus
GGAGCAATTGGGGGTTAGGTGCCTTGCTCAAGGGCACTTCAGCCATCATACAGAGCATTTGTATGTATTTGTATGTGTATTTGTATGGGCCTATCTCAGCTGCCCGGTGAGCAGAGGAGCACTACACTTATGGTCACGGGGCAACAGACCTAGTTAGCTGGTCACTGCAGGACATACATACAAATACAGCATTTGGATGTATTTCATGTGATGTCACACAACAGAGGACTGCCTGCATCAGTGTTAATGTGTCTGTATGTCATTAAGAACTTTCATTTTGTTTACACTGAAAATCAGCTTCACAAATACACGTAAAATTCAAATGTGATTAAATTTTCTGCCATTTCATGTGGAAGCAGTAGTATACAAGTACATAAGAATCCTTACATCACCTTTGTTCAAGGTACTGTTTATTCTCTTCCAAAGTAACAAACTATTTTAGTAATTCAGTAAATCTTTCATCTCTATTACGGTTCTGTTGTACAATGAAGCCAGAAATTTTGTCCCAAATATAGCGGATGCAACATAAAAATCATGTGACTAAAACGCAAGAATATAATCATTCAAAGTAAAAAGCTACTGCACTACATAAAGTAACAAAGTAAAGTGTAATTTATGACAATACACCCAGCACTCTAGTACACCCTGCTGTCTAATCTTCTTATACTCACCAAACAGGATATTTCTCTCAGGACAGCATTGAAAGCTAATCAGTACCAGTGTAATGATGAATCAGTGTTTTTCTGCTTGGTTTAAAACAGCAACAGGTTGCAAAAGACTGATTTCAAAGAAGAATATTGTGCATATTAATGTATTTTTTTTTTTTTATACATAATTGTAAAGGCTATTGGCAATTAGTGAGCATTGGGGTCTGCTTTATGAATATTAATGACTAGTGGGTGGAGTCAACAAAAACCAGCAGAGATTTGGAGAGGCGAAAGGCACTCTACAACACTTTATTACAAATACTGTATATAGGCATGAATTTTAGAGCAGACATCATGTAAGGTGTTTCATCAACATGGGAATGATCATATACAGAATAATGTATTTATCTTCATTACAATAGCAATCTAAACAATATTTATGGTAATAAACACAATCACCTTAAATAGTTAGGGTATGTGTGTTCGTGTGTGCATAGGTGAGAGGGTAAATAAGAGATGGACAGCAAATAATATCAATTTTATGTTTTATATTTACCCTGGCAGCAGGGGTTGGCATACTGTGCATCAGAGCAGCGAGTTTGCTGTTTCAGGGTTTGTGCGGGCCTATCTCAGCTGCCCGGTGAGCAGAGGAGCACTACACTTATGGTCACGGGGCAACAGACCTAGTTAGCTGGTCACTGCAGGACAACTCGGGACTACACCAGCCATCGCACACTCGTGTTCCATTGGATCCTGTAATACTGATTCCAGAGGTGGAAGTTTGTCCTGCGTGCGGATGCTTTCACTAATTTCTGCCCTGGCACTCTCCATTATGAGCATATCTGCCTTATAACGATGAACACTCAGCTTCCACGAATGGCAATTTTGGAGCACTCTGCCCCTCAGAGTGCTGTCGTTGCTCAGCAAGATTTGCGTGTACGGCAGGCGTGGCCGGGTCATCATCCTGCGACTGCCGCATATACTTCTATCACATGCTGGAATGTGCGTTCCCTTGGAGTCAGCTTTGATATTGACCACCCATTACCACGAAAATCTGCTATGATTGATGCAGAACTATCCTGCCGCCATGTCTCTGTTGCTACTCTGAGTGAAACATGCTTGACTGGCATTGGTTCTGTCCAGGAAAGTAACTACACCTTTTTCTGTAATGGCTAAACTGATGGTGAGAGACCAATGCACGGAGTTGAATTCATAGTTCACAAGTTGTTACTCTCTGTGGAACAGCCTGTCCCCATCTCCCCATGCCTCTCCTCACTTCGCTTGCATACTGGCTGTGGCCCAGTCACAATCGTAGCTGCTTACGCCCCTACACTAACCTACAATAATGATGCAAAGGACATGTTCTGTGATCAACTGAGCTCCTTCATTCATAATATCTCTGCAAGTGAGCGTCTGGTGATCCTTGGCGACTTCAATGCCCGTGTGGGCTCAAACACTACTGCATGGCCTGAAGCGCTGGGTGGTCACAGCAATATGAATGACAATGGTCAATGTCTACTGGAACTTTGCACTACGCGCAAACTCTGTATTCCTTCCTCATTCTTCCAGGGCACCAGCTCCTCTAAAGTCACCTGGTGCCACTCATGCTCCAAACCATGGCACCAACTCGACCATGTGCTGGTGAAGTGTGAGTACCTGAAGGAAGTCACACACTGTCAATACCTACACTCAGTGGATTGTGACACTGTTCACGCCCTTGTTTGTTGGAAATTTAGACTGGTCCCAACCAAGTTTCATCGTACCAGGTCAAAGCCTACCCCTCGCATGGATGTCTCTGCAACCCATGACCCTGGGCTGCAGAGTCAGTTTCAGGAAACACTTGCCGTCAGTTATGACACTTTGCTCCCATGTACTGACCCTACATCTGCCTGGCAGCAGTTCCACTCTGTCACGACTGAGGTTGCTTTCTCCATCTTTGGTAAAAAGTCCAGGTCACAGCCTGACTGGTTTAAAGTTCATGCCAGTGTGCTCCTGCCGGCAATCGCTTCAAAACACACAGCTAGATTGTGTTACCTGCAGGATAACTCTCACTCAAATGAGGCTGCATGGAAACTGGCAAGCCTTAATGTCCAGCGGGTTACATGTGCAGCCATGCAGGAATACTGGACTAGCTTGTGCGCTCAAGTCGTGTGCATCATCTGGCAACATTTGTGGTATGTTTGAAAGCCTGAGGGAAGCCTTGGGTCCAGTCCTATAAAGTCTTCTCCAATCTGCTCCACGATAAGCGAGACCCTTCCTGACCTGGAGTATCAACTGGCACATTGGGTTGAGCACTACAGCTCTATCTATGCTCAACCAGTCATGGCCAATGCACTGGCAATAGCTGCTGCAGTCCCTGAGCTTCCTCAGGGAGCTTCCAGAAAGACCGGATGAGGACATTACCATTGAGGAAGTCAAACCTGCCATCAAAGCACTCACAAACAAGTCTCCTGGAGCTGATGGCCTCCCCTCCGAGGTTTTTAAGGCTGGTGGTGACACTCATGCCTTTGCCTTACATTGACTGATTGTGACATGCTGGAATAGAGGCCGTATCCCAGACAATTTCAGAGATGCTAACATTGTCACCATCTATAAAAACAAAGGTGACCATGCAGACTGTAATAATTACAGAGGGATATCTCTATTCAGCCTCGCTGGCAAGATCATTGCCCCTATTATTTTACCACGGCTACAGATCCTTGCTGAACGTATTCTCCCTGAAAGCCAGTGTGGCTTTCGTGCGGGTCGCTCTACAGTAGATATGGTGTTCTGTGTACGTCAACTGAAGGAAAAGTGTATTGAACAAGATAGACCTCTGTACCTGGTGTTTGTAGACCTGACCAAGGCCTTTGATTATGTGAGCTGGTCTGGCCTCTTTCTTATCTTGTAGTGACCTTGGCTGTCCCCCCAAAACTACTGAAGGTGATCATTGAGTTCCATGACGGCATGAAGGCGACTGTGCAGTTTGATGGCGCTCGCTCTAACGAGTTCCAGATAGAGAGTGGCATAAAAGAGGGATGCATTCTTGCCCCTACCCTCTTTGGAATTTTCTTCTCTGCTCTACTGCATCATGCCTTCCCTGATGACTCTATCCTTCTACACAGTTGCAGCACTGGAAACCTGTTCAATCTGGCAAGACTGTGGGCCAAGACCAAGATTTGGCACACCCTGATACGCGAGTTGCTTTATGCAGATGACGCCACCTTTGTGGCTCACTCAGAGGAAGGCCTTACAGCATCTCTGCTCGTTATTTGCTTCTGCATGTGAAGAGTTTGGCATGAGGATCAGCTTGAAAAAGGCCATTGTCCTTGCTCAACCTGCAACCCTGCAGCCATCTGTGTCCATCAATAACACCACTCTATCTCTGGTGGACAAATTCACATATCTGGGTCCCACATTCTCTAACACTAACTGCCTTGATCTAGAGCTTGATGTACATATTGGAAGGGCTACCACGATGTTTGGCAAACTAAGGAAGCATGTCTAAGAATCTCTCATTGCTCCTCAAAGTTTGTGTTTACCATGCATGTGTGGTTAGTACCCTTTTGTATGCAAGTGAGACTAGGACGACATACTGCATGAACGCCGTCTAAATGCCTTTCATTTTCGCTGCCTTTGATTCATATTCGGTGTATGCTGGCAGGACCGTGTCCTGACCTCTGTTGTGCTCGAGAGAACAGGTTCCAGTAATCTTTACACCGTCCTGTGTCAATGTCATCTCCACTGGGCTGGTCATGTTCATCAAATGGATGATACTCGTCTCCCTAAAACCTTGCTGTATACCGAGCTGGCTAATGCTCCCTGACGACAAGGACGTCCCCACCTCCGTTTCAAGGATGTCTTCAAAAGGAACCTTAAAGCCTTCGATATCAACCCAGATAGTTGGGAAGCAATTGCTAGCAACAGATCCATGTGGCACACAGCGCTGAACAGCGGATGCCAAGCCTCTCAGGAAGACTATGTTATTTCTGCAGGAGAGACGGTCCAAGTGGAAAGCAGTTCATCGCTCGCGATGTAGACAGCCACAGAAAGAACATTTACAAAGACATTTGCAGTATCTCTAAGTCAGCTTGTACATTATCTATGCAATATTTTCAAGGTTTTTTTTCCCCAAATTTAATGCTGGGGAAAAGATTTAGTGATGATCCACCTTTGATAAAAATTTCAAACAAGACTTTTTTGACTGGATGAGAACACGGGTTAAAGCTAAAGTACATTTACTCAAGCACCCTGTTGAGTATTTGATGGAAATGCCATCTTGCTGAGCAGTATTTTACCTAAGAGCGTAGGCTGAGCATTCAGTTCTTGTGAAGTGAAATGTGCTTGTGGTCAATCATGCAACAACTCCTACATAGTAATTTTCCTTCTCCCCTCAGGTTGTACAAGGTCTTCTTTGGATATTGCATATGTGCTTAGCTTGGCCTTTGTTCTGCTTTGTTTTCTGGCAGCCCTTTCAGAAGCTTCTTTATTTGAAGTTTCATGAGCACTTTCTGAACTGAGCCTCGAACCCTGGTTGAAAATTGAAAAGCAGCTGACCTTGCTGTGAGCAGATAAATGCCCTGGCTCAGCTCTGTGTGCTGCTGTCATTTCCCTCCTCATGTCTAGTCATTTTTTGCTTGCAGGCTGCAAATTGCATAGATGTATCCAATCTGGACACAAAGGCTTTGCTTATCCTCTGGCGTTTTAGTTGCCTAAAATGAGCATGAAGGATGTGCAACTATACGCCCTCTCATTATTCTTGTTTACAGTAACAATAAGTCTTTTATGAGCTTCATGTGTGCAGTGTCGCTTGTCCCAGCTTAGTGACCTCCTCACTAGAGGCAGAGCTCAGGTGTTTGTTTTTTGGGGGGGGGGCTTGTTTGCAGGATGTCTTATGTGCTGCACTTGTAGCTAGTTGTGCTTGGCAAAATCATGGCTTTAGAGGTGAATGGATGATCTGTGAGTAGTGATTTTCACACGCGCTGCTCATAATCTAGATTAATTTAGCAATTTGCTCAATTCATTACATTTTATGACAAGGTTAAGATTCCTTCATAGCTAAAGAGAGAGAGATTTGCTACAGTTTCCTTTTCCATTATTGCACTCTAGTCAGCTTTCTCTCTTTCTTCTCATCTGTAATTGTCACCTGATCTTTTGTAACTTTGTGCATGAAGCAGAAGTACTCACTCTGAAACAATTTTAAAGCTTTCTCTGGCTCGTTTTTTCCAAGTTTTTGCAGATTCGTTTCAACCGAGCTTCACTTAACTCTCCGAGCACATGTACTTCTCTATTCTTGTGTAGAAAGAGTGAAAGGCTGTCTCACTTTTTAGTTTGTGGTTTGCAGAAATGGGGTCAAACTTTGTCAACATTATCAGTAAGTCAAATCCTTATCCTGGATTATTACCTGTGCCCTTCTCCAGCGCTGAGGAGAAATCATCTTGCACACATGCTCTCAGTAGATCTCTCAAGCCAGATACACACAGTGTGACATTTACTGCACACAATAAAATAAAAAAAAAACCCCAAAGTGTTTATGTTGGAAGAGGTGCTTTTCTGTGAAATAGTAAAGGTGAGTACTGGAGCAAGGGTTTGGACAAGACTTCTGTGAAAACTTGGGCGATGTCAGGCACCGAGGTCAGAGGTGAAGTAATTAGATATAATTTCCTCTCTCATAGGAGACAATACACTCTGATTACATTATCTCTCCTGCTTGGCTCCTTCCCTTTATTTGAAGAAAGTCATTATCTCAGGGCGACAGGTCACTTTTTCTCTCTTTCAGCTCTGAGGTTTTGCTGTTGCTATTGATATACTTGTACAAAGAAATGTGTTTCATTCTAATCAGGGTTGCTTTCTTATTGAACAGCTATCCGAGATAAACCAGGCACGTTATTCATTCATTTGCTTCCGTATCATTTTTGCTTTTCATTTGGTTTCACAGCTCATAACAGAGCTGATGCAGATCTGGTAAGCTGTGCAAGTACAATGAAGCATTTGGAACTCCTCTCAACAGTCTTGTAAAATCATATTAAATCTTGCCTTTGGTCTCTGTCTGTCTCTCTTTTTTTTTTCATGTTCTTGAAACCATCACTCCAGTGCAGTGTAAACAGTCTCTACTGTCACTTTCAATCCAAAATAGCTAACAGTGACAGAGATACAGAGAAATCTCTTGGATATCTGTCTAAACTTTCTACGCAAAATGAAGCACAAAAGACAAGAATGCAAAAATTCAGATTTAACATGTGTGGCTTAAAAAAAGTTTATTGGATTTTTTTCCCCCTTAACTTTTTCACACGGAGTTCATTCACCAATAAAACCTACCTGCGTAAAGTACTTTTAATAAATCAGGAATTTAATTGGTTTATTTGTCCAAAAACAATACAATTAAAATACAATCTTAAAAAAAAAAATCTATTATTTATTTGTTTTTTTTCATTTCATAAACATGTTTTTGAGCAAAAGTGAGTAAATAAAATGATTTGAATCTGCAGTAGTACATTAGGCTTTCCTTTCCTTGGACAGCGTATATTGCACCATGTTCTTTACTTACATTTTTGAAGAGTTTGCTGACTCAAACACCTTTGTTTTAAACACTACTCATATACATTTTAAGTTAGAAAGAAATTGAAAAGTTGCCTGCAAATTACGTTTAATGTTTTATTTCCTTACATGGACAACTTTTTAATTAGAAATGATATTTAGGAAACAAAACAAAACAAAAAAAAAGAAACTTCATATGACTTTGCAGTTGTGGATATTTGGATCTGACTAAGGTGTAATAAAATGTTAAGCACACTAACAGACAAATTACAATGTCTTTCAAACCCATTTCCCAGTAAAAAAAGTACACTATATCCAGCAATGTGTGTTAAAAAAGGAAAATGCCACAACTCAGTCTGGCATCCAGTATATGTAATGGGGACAGGATGAGTCCTTGTGTGTTGTCCCTGGTGGAACAAACAGATGTGATCTGACTGACAATCATTCTGTGTCCATATTATTGCTTAATCCTGCCTGCTAGGAGTTAGAGCTAACACAGGCTGATAAGCAGAGCAGGCAGACTGGCACGACTTTACAATCCAGGTAACACAGACCTAAAGCCCTGAGGGGGTAAAACAGGAAAACTTCCCACTGTGCTGAAATGCCAGACTCATACCTGTATCCAAGTCTGCCACTTAAAAACACCTCCCATTCTCATAGTTAAGTGTGACAGTGTAATGATCATTTGGATATCTGCATGCTCTCCCCATGTCTGCCAGGGTTTCCTCCCACCTCCCAAAAACATGTCAGTAGGTGGATTGGCTATACTAAATTGCCCCTTGGTGTGAATAAGTGCATGAATGTGTGTGTGCATGGTTCTCTGACATGGACGAGCATCCCAGCCAGGATATATTTCCATGTCGCGTCCAGTGATTTGGATCCAGTGCCACTTTGACCAGGATAAAGTGCTTATTCAAGGTTGATGAATAAATATTTATTGAGATTATAGCTATTATTGTTATATAATCTGTTTTAATGGTGTGTTCATGTTGCTACTGATAAAAACAAATACTTTATATGCTTTTTAACTGCCAGGGAGACAGAAACTAAATCAAAGCAATAGTCAGAGTTTTATGACACTTCATTTAACTGTCAACTGTAATAAAATGTAATGTGCTGAAAAGATCCCATGGCATCTGCTGGATTTCAACAGCGTACAATCAGCAATGCCTGCATTTCTGTTCTGAATGAAATCATCAAGCAGAAATGGGTATCTGAATAGTTGTCCCAAATCAGTGCTCTGATGGCTTTGTGTCTTGCTCTCCTAGCTGAGCAGATGGACAGTGATGGTCATTAGATTACAAGTTTGTGTGTGTGTGTGTGTGTGTGTGTTTGTTCAGTAACAGTAGGTCAGCTGACCACCAGACTCCACATACTCCTCACATTCATAACCTTAACTCTTACTTTCACTGTAGTTACTGAATAATTCATGGTATTTACTGAATAATAAACAGAGTTTAAGAGGTTAATAAATTTAGCATCTGTTCTATAACCTATAATTATCAGTCTCATTACCAGGGCCTCTGTATTTCCTGTTCTTCAGTAGATGAACAGTGGCCTGGCTTGTATTATGCGCAACGATGTAGGATTTCTGAAAGCACAAAGATTAAAGACAAATCTCAGAGATTAAAGGCTCTTCCTTGATTCTTTTAATGTATCTTCATTGTATCACTACTTACAGCCCAATTATACATGTGTGTTTATTTCATTTTATTTTTTTTTCTTAACAGTTCACGGTACCACAACAATGCTGAATTTTTTTGAACACCTCATCCAAAAGAGATAGAAACCATGTTCACTTATTTTACAGCACATTATACATAGAGGTGTTTTAGATTTGATTCATCACCCTTTTGTATGGTGACCTTTTCTTTGATTTAATACAGAAGCAAAAAAGAGACCTAAAGATTTGAGTGTTAAAAGAAATTGAATTCCTAATTAATATTTTTATACACCATTGAATGATACATAGCATTGAAATACACTCACCATCCACTTTATTAGCAACACCTGGACACCTGCACATTCATGCGTATATCCAACTGGCCAATCATTTGGCAGCAGTGCAATGCATAAAATCATAAAGATACTGGTCAAAAGCTTCATTTTTTGTAATGTTCACATCAAACATCAGAATGTGGAAAAACTTTCATCTCAGTGACTGACTGTGGCATGGTTGGTTGAGTATTTCTGGAACTGCTGAGCTCCTGGGATTTTCACACGCAACAGTCTCTAGATTTTACACAGAATGCTGTTAAAACAAAAAAACAAAACAAAAAAAACAACAACCACTTGTTGTTGAGAGAGATGAGAGGAGAATGGAATGGCC
The DNA here is from genome assembly GCA_028570945.1 of Gogo arcuatus. Lineage (NCBI taxonomy): Eukaryota > Metazoa > Chordata > Actinopteri > Siluriformes > Anchariidae > Gogo > Gogo arcuatus. The sequence continues at coordinate 15,449,916 of JAOTRR010000059.1, forward strand.
AGACTGTTTTGAACTGACAGGAAGGCTACACAAATTCAAATAACCAGTCTTTACAACTATGGTGAGCAGAAAAGCATCTCAGAATGCACATCAAACCTTGAGGTCAATTCATTATTACAAATTCAATGGCTGTTAACATTTAAGTCTTTGTCTCTATTTTGCTTCCTATTTAACATTAATGTATACAGTTAAAACACATCAGGTGATATTTTATCCAGCAGTGGTCATATTATGGCATAAATGTGCTAAATTAAAAGCCATCCTAAATAAAAAGTGGCATTTTAAAAGCAGAGTAGACAAATGTTTCTCCTCGAAAAAAAAAAAAAATGTAATTGATGCTGAAGATTTGGTCTATATAGTCATACGTGAGCAACATCGAGCAACAAAAGTTCCCCTGTTTGCGAAAGAGTCCTGAAGGCTTTTTTCTGTCTCATGCTTTTGCCCTAAGGCTCAGTCTGTATCAGGGCCATGCTGGAGACACACAGGGGAAACCACGGCTGCTCATGTCGAAAGAGCTAATGAAGTGGATTAGACAGCAGATGCTTTTCTGAGAGATGTGGGATTTTGGCTGAGGCATGGACAGCTGAACGCAAGAGTTTACAAGCTTGTCTCTAGGAAAATTAACATCTGTAAATTGTCTTTTCCCATTAGCCAAAAGAGACTTGCTGCATTAGGGGGTCCATCTTAATTTACTCATCCTTATTTTTCTCTGCAACTCCTTTTCGACACCATGGATAGATAAACCTTCAAAACAAAATATAATTTCCAACACACATTACCACACAGAGCAAATACTGACAAAGGTGTCCACTTAGTGCTTTTTTTTATTTTTTTATTTTTTAAATCAGTGATCTTTTATTTCCATGTCAGTAACACTGTCTCCATTTTTGCCCTTGAGGAATCAAAAAGAAAACTGGCTTTAGCACATCTAGACATCACACTTGGTACAGAATCATTTGCGTTAGAGGAGCTGTGAGTATGGTACAGGAGCAGTCTGGAACTGAGAGTGGCTACAAATTCAAGAGCTGGAGAATAAAGAGGACGGCGAATGAGTGGACGAGGCTGGATGAGCTTCCTGATATAGCATTGAAGCTGCTTGGGTCAGCCAGAGGAGGGTCCTGTGGGGCACAGAATGGTAAGAGCTAATGAGCCTTTATTAACAGTTTTAGATGAGAGACACTCTTCAAAAAACACTCAATATAGCAGGCGAAAACATCTTATGATTTGTCCCTTTCAGGGAGTGTGTAAAGCAGTGCTTCTCAAAGTGGGGTACAAGGACCCTCAGAGCCATGAAGCACAGCCTGGGGGTGCATGATTTTGTTTGAATTTTGTTACACACAACCCACCTTTATCAAAGCTATTACAATTACCACAGTCATTAGCCTATAATTAGGTTATTATTAGTTTGTATATTTATTAACCACACTTCCTCCAAAAAGTCAGCCTAGAGATAACACCTACTGGAATGTAATGTGTTCTGTGAGTGGAAAGTTCAGGGAAAAAAACTATGGATTATAATTAATAACTAGAATATTATTGTACACATTTAAATAATGAGACTAAGATTTGAATAGCTGGATAACATTCATAAAATATGGCAGAGCTCCATAGAATTTATTTTACTATTTCTGTGGCTGCAAATCGTTTAAGAACCACTGATGTAAAGGATGTGTGTGGAACCCTACAACCCTTTCAGAAATGGTCCAAGTACAACTTAAAACCATTAATCAGCCAAATAATCAGTCAAATAAATTGTCTTTGTAATAAGTAACAATTTTATTGAATCTCTAGTATGTCAGTGGAAAAGTATGAGTGTTAACTGTATCCCTGATATTTTAATAAAAGCAGTAAATACTCATGAGATATTTAAACAAGAGCTGTACCTACCACACACGCAGCATCCACTGTGACGTTCACCTTTAGCTTCTGTGCCTAAACAGAGAGACAGCAAATGATCAAAGTTGTAAGACATACATCAGACTCTTCAGTAACAGAAAAAACTTATGAGGCTTGAGAAATTTCTCCCACTAAACCGATCTGCTTGGTCAAGCAGATGCTCCAAATAAATGTAACATTTTTAAAAATTCTCAACTCATTGCGGTGAACTCTCTCTGGACCTCTCTCTCACTAATTGATCTGCAGTGTGAGTATAGTTATATTCTGGCAGCACAGACTACATTAGTGTGTATGTCAGAGCAATACATTATAATACTCCTGTTTCATTTATTTATTTATGAAATAAAGCTTTGCTGTGCTATTCACAATCCTACACACAGATGGAATTGGTGGCGTGATAAAGTGATTCCATAGAGAGTTAAGAAAATAATAAACTTGCTACACAACAGAGAGAATGGAAGTAATTTTGGGGACTAGGGTTGTGGCAAAACATGATTAATGGTCTTCCTGGAGGTCTATCCTGCTGAAGAAAATGCGCCTACTAATAAATCATATTATGACTATTAAAAGATTATGATGTATAGCTGTGCGAAAGATATGGGTGTATATCTAATGCAATCGGATTCAGTTATAAAGATGCTCCTACAGAAATCTTTGTAAATTCTAAAAATCCAAGAGTCACACTCAACCCTGGAAAGAATCTGAGCCACTGTGTGCATGTGGGTATTTCTCCACTGTGTGTGAAGCAGCCTGTCAAGCTAGGCAAAGTCAGATGATGCAGATGATCAGGGCAGATATGGGATGCTTGGGTGAGTCAGCATGCTGTTAGTGTTAGGGCACAGTGCTATGGATGGGTAGTTCCTGCTTAAGGCTGTTCCTTGTATTAATGTGACAGCTAATTAGCTGTGATATGACAGCTCTGGTAGCTTGATGTACCTCATTTCTATCTAGTGGGCTTGTGAATGTATGTGGATATCATTATGACAGCCCACAGCCATCAGTCAAAAGTGAGTTGTCATCTCACCAGTGAGTCCTAACTGAAGAGTGAAAGATCTCATAAGCAAACTTCATCTGTTGAACAAACGACTGGCTGTAATATCAACATGGGTTATGCATCACTATTAGGTCTACAGCTGGTATGTGTGTGTGTAGATCTCTATAGTGGCATCAATTTGTCTGTATCTGAAATTCTTAGTGTCTCTGTGAAATCAGTGTCCACAACATAAGCTTATATAACCACAGCCACTCACCCAGCTTACATTTATATTTATCCATTTGGCTGATGCTTTTATCCAAAGTGACTTACAAATGAGACAGGACACAGTGGAGCAGTTTAAGGGTAAAGGGCCTTGCTCAGTGACCTTCAGTCACAGCTTGATGATGCACAGAATTGAACCAACAACCTTCTGCTCAGTAGCATAAAACCTTTTACCCCTGAGCCACCACTTCCCTTGCACAAATCAGCATTAAGGCCTCTGGCAACATGGGGACAAATGTTCAAAATTTCTTTGATGGTAATGTTCTGCCACTTAATAAACAATTAGCAAAGGTAGATTTAAGAAACATACATTCTTAAGTACAATTTATTTATGGATAAATGGCACAAAAACTCAATTTACCACCTAATCAGAACGGTGTGGGCATAACAATTGCATGGGCAATAATAAATGGCTTCCCTGGCAATGTTAAAAAAACAACAAAAAACACTTATTAGCATAGCATCATATTGCAAGTGACACCAGTTAACACATTGGGTTTAAAATAAACGTTATTGATCTCATATTTCACTGCCTACTAAAACACTAACGGCACCACGGTTTTGACCTAAGTAATAACCAGGTCAACCTAGACATAGACATAGATAACTAAGGCCACTGCTGAAGAATGATTTTATCTCACTGTAGTCCAGATATTTTGCTAATTCTTGCCAGGACCAAATGTGCTATTGCTCTAAAGGGGATGTACAGAATGCTTTAAATGCTAGCTAGAACCTGTTTTCGGTCAAAAGGTTGAGTGAGGAAAGATGTGCGTGATGGGGTATGGGGTAAAGGAGCTAACATCAGCAAATTGCTAATTTTGGTTTGTACATACACTATATGGTCAACAGTATGTGGACATGAACATCACAACCAGATATGTTTGTTGTACATTCTTTTCTGAAACCATAACTGTTAATATGGAGATGGGTCCCCCCCTTTGATTGCTAAAATAGTCTCCACTCTTCTGGGAAAGCTTCCCACTAGACTTTGGAACGTGGCGGTGGAAATTTGCCCATTCAGCCACAAGATCATTAATGAGCTTGGGCACTGATGTTGGACAAGAAGGCCTGGCACACCTTCATCCTGAAGGTGTTCAGTTGGGTTGATTTCAGGGCTCTGTGCTAGTCCGTTAAGTTCTTACACACCAACCATGTGTTTATAGACTGCACATTGTCATGCTGGAACAGGTTTAGACCTGTTGGTTCCAGTGAAAAGAAATCTTAAAGGTATAGCATGCAGATAATTTTTTTTTTATCTACAATTCAGGGAATGTCCACATATAGTTGTGATGGTCAGGTGTCCACATACTTTTGGCCATATAGTGTAGGACTGCTTCACACCTATTCCCAATACAAACTCTCCAGAAGAAAATGGTAGAAAAAAAAAAGAAATTCAGAAATGTCTTAGTTGAAAAGACGACTATTACTAGTGCATCTCAAACAATTAGAATATCATGAAAAAGTTATTTAAGAAAGTGAAAATTTAATATATTGTAGACTCATTACATATAAACTAAAATGTTTCAAGCATTTTTCTATTTTAATTTTGATAATTATGGCCTAC
>JAOTRR010000059.1:15487516-15498006 GCA_028570945.1 Gogo arcuatus
ACACACACACACACACACACACACACACACACACACACACACACGTATTTATACACCTAGCAGTCATATGCAACTGGCTTAAATAAATACTGTGATGTCCAAATGAGTTCTGTGTGTTACATGAGCCAGGCACTGCAGTGATAAAGATAAATGGAAACGGCGAAGCAGAAAACTGCCTGACTGGTCATTTGTAGCCTTACTCCCCTGAGCTAAATGTAATCCAGCGTAGCCCAGCTCACATGACTCTGGTTTATCTTCTGCATGGCTGCCGTGGAGCAGCTCCACACTGTACTTCAGAGTGAAAGGGAAATGTGGTGCCAACTCAGTAATACATCATACATCAACACTCCATATGCCATGTGTTCCGGCCTGGAGGAATTATGACATTGATATAAACAGAGCCATAACTCTTTTGTCTATGGAACATTCTGGACTTTGACTGAATAGTAGTAGATTGATTTAGGTCTAATTATTTTGTGATTTGTTTTCCCTGATATAAATTGCTATAATTATAAAAAAATTAGATCCAAAAATCTGATTGAGACTTCAATATTTTTTATTTCATGCATGTAATATGTAATTTCTTGTAAACTTGCCCTAATTCCAGCGGATGTATTACTCCAACCTCCTTGAGTTGTGTGTAGTTAATAAATTAATTAATTTTCTCTTGAAGCATTGAATAGTTGACAATTTAACCTATAGAATTTAAATGTGTCTGAATGACAAATGGACAAGTTTGTGATTAGTAAAATGTATTATCTTAAATCAAATACTGTATAATCAATAAGGATTTGACACCTGCCAATTGGGGCACAGGCTTTCTTTATTTCTGCAGATATGCACAACATAATTTGAATTTATCTGAATCTGTACTATGGAAAGGCTGAATTAGTGATTGGTGATTTGTTGTTTCCTAGAATAAAGCCATGTTCATGCGATCATTGATCTTTTATTCCTTTTTGGCAAGAAAGGAACTGTAGCACAAATTCTTTTCATTGCATTATGTTGGTGGAAGACTTGTACAAATTGATGAAGTGCTACAGTTTAAAAACAGCCATAAAGCAGTTGTATGAGACCAAACAGAAATCACTGCATCTATATCCCTTGCTCTAATAAATAGTCACTGAATAGAATGTTTTAGTAATTCATTTATCTGGAATCATTTGTTACATTGTACCACTAGTTGACCAGAACTGATTGCATAAGGAATTAATTAAAAATAAAATAAAATAAATGAAGAGCTTGTGTTTATTCAGCAAACAGCATGGTAATGAAAAGCCACTTAATCCACTGTATCCTCAGTGACCTTTACCTCAATCAGAGCAATTTAATGATGTGCACCTCACTTGTAGTACATACCAAACAAGATTGCATGGATATGCAACTATAAATGACTTCAGGGGCATCACACACAAATATAATTAGTGTAATACTTTATTTTACAGTATGGTATAGATCTTGTATTTAATCGGCAAGCATGTGATAATTACCTATTGATTTTAAAGTACATAGTAACTTATAAATCATGCTAGGAAGTAACTTAATTCAGTAAATGCATGCATATCTGACTGTAAAGGTAAGTAGATATAATACATTATACATACACATTATTTCATAGAAAATCAACAGTCAGCTGAAATTAAATGATTATCGGTGTCCAAATATGAATTTAAGGGACCTTGGACCTCATTTATCAACAGTGCATAATAAAGTGCATGATTTATCAAAACAAATGTGTGTTTAGACTTGTGCATATTTCATGCAGAGTTTTAACTGTGTACAAAAAGCACCCAGTGGTGAAAAGCCAAAAGTAATGTGTTCACTCAGGTGCACTTTTACGTAGGGACTTGTTAAATCATACGACTGCTAATGAGTTGAATTACCTATGAAAATAATTAGAGGTAAATACAAACAACTTTGTAATGAGAGGCTAACGGAGCTGGTATGTTAATGAATGTAGCATGGCTTATCTTGCTCTGTTGGAGAATTTTGCACATTGAGCCATTTGGAATAAGCATATTTTCAGGGACTGGACCAATATTTTTTTTCCCCCCAATGGCTTATCAGCAGTTACTGATTCCTAAAAGCAGTAAAACAATACTGATGAGTTTGTGCAATCAGCTGGGACCTAGGTTGGAGATGGACACAAGGTATACAAACATGATACCTGTGCATACCCAGTTTCTTTCAACCTGGCACATTGAGAGAGAAAATGGGGATGTAGCGTGTATGTCTCTGTAATCATTTAATGGGATTATGCTTGCAGTGTTAGATGGCATAATTTCTCTTGGCCTGAACTTTATCCAGTTTCCCCACACCAGTGCACAAAAGGGCACATGTGAAACTTCCACACAATCACTGGCTTTACTGACATCACTATATTCTTGTCACAGTTAAAATAAATTCAGTTACGTAACTCTCAAAGGTTCCTATTTCATGTATGTGCAGCTGAGTTACAATATGCATTTGTTAATGTTCACTAATTTTCTTTTCTGGAAAAGACAGACATACTAAATAGCACATGTTAATAACTCTACTTTTTAAAATTTTGTTGGTCACATTCTAAATCTCTGCGTCAAAAAATGTTATTTTCTTTGCCTGTTTCTCTAAATATTGGAGTTCGTTTTAGGCACACTTTGAAATGATGCATGCTAAATTTGAATAAGCAACGACATGCACGTGCATTACATCTAGGATTGGCTACAATTGATATTTATTAAGCGTCATTGCTTATGCATATGATATATGCACATTTGATGAATCCCAATTTTACTGTGTATATAAGACTTGTAAATTGTATGTGTAAGAAGAAATTTGGAACACTGTGTTGATAAATGAGGGCCCTCAAAAAAAGGGGGGGGGGGTTGGTATCAACACCACCACATTGGTTCATAGCTAACCCATGAACAATACCAAGCTATGTACAAGAGCTGTGTACAATCGAATAAGCTCACAGCATCCACTCCAGTTTGCAGTACCCCACTGAGACAATCATCTCCTTTTTGTGCTTCTGTTGTTTAGCAACTGTGTAATACTCTATTACACAACAGTGAGATAACTAAAGTTGGAAAGCCAATAAGAAATGCTTCAATGTGCATTTTCACAGTTGTTATTATGCAAATGTTGTAATATGTCACAGTTAGGTTTATTTTTAACCCATATACAAACAGCCTCCCACTAACCTCAGTATGGAGTATTGGAAATACATTTGTTCAGCTGACCTGGCACATGTATATACATCTCCTCCCTTTACCTCTCTTCCCTTTAAAGGGTTTCATGCTTCATTGTTGTACAGTTCCACTTCAGGCATTTTGTATAAGCATTTTGGATCATGAAAATCAAGGCATTGTGTAACATATTGAGAAACAGCCAGGAATGCACTTCAGAAGCCACACTCAGCTAATTATTTTCTGAGTGCATGGAACATGATCACAGAATTGCTCCCCCTTTGTAATGAATATCACTCACACTAAATATAGAAGTATGAATATTGCAATTAGCCATTAAGTTGTATTTTTTTTCTGTTGTGAGAATAATAGCTGGGAGGTTGACTGATTTGTGTCCATGCAGTCTAGTTGAGGTTGTGGCTGCACCCTGAGCTTTACTCATACAGCCTCCATAGGAAGTCAGTACATAGTGCACATCATAATTTTTCCTTTTTTTTCTGTAGAAATTCTTCAGCTGAATTATAACTATGTAATTGAGAGAGCTGAACTCCTCCCTGGTTTATTAAATTCTGCTGCTCCCCACATTTGTGGTGACAATTGATTTAATCATACAATAATCTCCTTCTCTCTTTCTTTTCTTATATACTCTCTGTCTTCCTGCCACCCTACTTGGTGCCCCATTGCTTCTCCATTTTAATGATTTAAGGGTGCACTGCTAGAGCCTTGGCCTCATTTTGATGGCTTAGATTCAGCAGTATCAGTGAAATGGAGTGTTTTGCTCCTTTAATGGAAATAAATTTGCATGCTGCAAACTATAACCTATGGAGTCACAGGAGTGCCATAAAAAGAATAAAATAAAAATAAAGGAATTGGAAAATAAATGCAGAAATTAAAATAAGAACAGAAGAATAATAAAATAAATACAAATAAAACAAAAGAATAAAAAATTAAATACAACCCCAATTCCAGAAAAGTTGGGATGCTGTGTAAAATGTAAATAAAAACAGAATGCAATGATTTTCAAATCATGGAAACCCTATATTTCATTGAAAATAGTACAAAGACAATATATCAAATGTTGAAACTGAGACATTTTATTGTTTCTTGAAAAATATATGCTCATTTTGAATTTGATGCCAGCAACACATTTCAAAAAATGTTGGGACGGGCAACAAAAGACTGGAAAAGTTGTGTAATGTTAAAAAATAAATAAATTAGCAACTAATTGGCAACAAAGAAAAAAAGAACAAGAAAATAATTGCAGAAATAAAAATAAAAATAAAAGAATAAGAAAATAATTGCTTTTCTTTATTGCTTTTGCTAGTCCCTATTGCTTTTCTTTTTCCCTGTTGCTTTTTCGTTTGCTTAAATGGCCAAGCTGTCAATCAACTAGCTTTGGGTGGGTCTTTGTGCCCAGGCTAATTAGTCAATTTCTGCACACATGAATCCTGGACCATGGGGAGGTTTACTTTTCAGATATATATTGCAAAGATTGATTCAGGATGCTTGTTTGGGACCACAATGTCATCACTACAACCAGTAAATCCTGAAATTAATCTCCGTTATGAAATTACACCTCAAAAGAAAAATAACAGAATTTACCAGATTTAAAATGTGTACATTGGTTGTATGTAAATAAAGTGAGTTGCGTTTACACAGCTTGTTTTCGTACAGCCAGCATGATTTGATAGAGTTCCGGAATAAACGCGAAATCTTTATTAAGCGCTCACCCAAGCGAGGATTTACACAGAAATAAATAATGAGTAATTTTCAAGTCATTTTAAATGGAAAAATAATGTGCGGAAAACAGAACAATGAATAATATCATAGGAGTGCCATAAAAAAGACTAAAGCTGAAAACAAATAAGACCAGATAATGGTCAGCGTACACATAGAGGAAGCAAATCCTTTCCTTCCCTCCACGATTCAAACTGCTAGCACATTCACACTGCGGAAAGCAGGATTCATGTGTATGTTCAGGAATTGCTACTCAGCCTGGGCAGGAAGACCTGCCCAAAGCCAGTTGATTGACAGCTTGACCCCTCAAGTAAATGAAAAAGCAATAGGGGAAAAAGAAAAAAAAGCAATTGGGAAGAGCAAAAGCAATAAAGAAAAGCATCTATTTTCTTATTCTTTTATTTTTTTATTACCTCTGCCAACTTTGTTGGCGGAGGTTATGTTTTTGCCTGCGTTTGTTTGTTTGTTTGCCTGTTTTCAATGTAACTCAAAAAGTAGTGCATGGATTTTGATGAAATTTTGAGGGAAATTTAGCCATGGGGCAAGGGACAATTAATTAAATTTTGATGCAACTCCAGGTATGTATGTGGAGCCAGGATTTTTTTTGCCTGTTCCCAATGTAACTCAAAAAGTAGTGAACGGATTTTGATGAAATTTGGTGTACGGCTTTAGTATTATCCTAGGCTCAAGTGATCTGATTTTGATGTTGATAATATGTGGCTTGGTGGAGGTGGGCACTCTACCGTGTGCCCTTCTAGTTCATTTTCTTATTCTTTTGCAGATTTATTCTTTTTTTATGGCAGTTCTGTGACTCCATAATAATCCACATCAGTGAAATCATACTAGAAGAAAGAATAGTGATTGTTTGCAAAGCTGAACAGAAGGTAAAGGCTCACTGTTTACATATTGCATGGTCCTGACTTTGTAGTTGACAGCGAATTTTCATTCTTGACCTGTTTGTTGTGCTTCTCACCAAACTTGAACTGATCTCCTAACTCTGGCAGCCCAGCTATAAATGGTGACAACTCCTAGGCTTCATACTTGACTTCCTCTCTACTGCCATGATGACATTAATGTTGTTGGGAACTAAGATTATTTTTTGGTACCATGAATGTAAAATAAAATAAAGCATATAATTGTATAACTACCACCTCTTTTTTCTAACATCCCTTTTTCTAAGCAGTGGAAAGAGCTTTGAATGATAGACATGTAATAGCTCAGATTTTCTGAGGTAATTCAGTGATAAGGGCTAACAGTGTTTCCAACAAATGAAAACATGACAATGATTTAAAGCATTCTCCATGAGTAAGTGCCTGCTATTTCATGTTCATCAAATCACCGAGAATCCAGTGAAGCAGGTTCAACAGAACCATGCTATTATGTAATTCAACCTCTCAGAATCTGCCCTGCCATGAAACCCCTGAATATTCTGAAACAAAAACTCCTATATTAGAAGCTATATGTTTCTAATATAGCTTCTGCAATATGTTCTCCAACACTTATTATCAGCAGTCTTTTTTATTTTTTATTTTTATCTAACCACTGAGATTTAAGACTGGACTGATCTCATGTCTTGCTGTATGTTGTACTTCATGACTCAACTGTGATGACATGGCCTTAGATTTTAATTTTTTTTGCATGTCCAGTGACTGAAGATATTATTTATATCACAGCAGTATTGATCTGCATCACTGTAACACCACTCTGCTATTTTAAGCCTGGAGTCAGAGGAATGGTCAATACTAACTCAGTGTAATAGCAGCAATGAGAGAGGATTGACAGTCTACTGCATATGCAGGGAACTGCGGAGATGACAGACTCTGCATCTTTATTGACTGATTCAATGCAGGATCAAAAGCATTGGATAAAGCCATCTACTTCTGACAAAACCCTGTGATGTTCAGCATTGTAAATATACTGGATCCCATAAAAGAGAGAGCACACCTGCATTCTGACAAATCCACCTGGGCAAAATCCAGCCACAGTTATCAGGGTCTAATTTGCTTTAATCTGAATTTGAGTCTTGGTGGCTTGTGCATGGCATCAAAATACTGCATCTTCTTGAATATAAATTGGGTTTTTAAATCATACTCTATACAAATATATCACTTTGGCTGTTATCTTCATGCTACAGTAGATATCAATTAGGTGAGCCAGGCATGTAATTGATTTTTACCCTGTTAACTTTGCATCGCTAACCTTTGACATAGAGCCATCAGAGCTCTAACCTGATCTGTTTTTAGATCCGCTTTCCTCAATTCACACACAGGTCTGCTTGCACATTTCAGATAGTCGCTGCAGCTATTATTTTATCTCTTTGCCCGAATGTGTTGCTTGTGCTTGGTGAAATCGTGAGCAATCTGTGGCTAATGACCGGAGGTGAATAGCTGGGGTCCGAAGAACCAGCGTTAGATTCATGTGCTGTTGTGACTGAGTGGACAAACCTGAAAATAACAGGTACATTTTGTAGTTTAGGTAAAGGAAATTTGAATAAGGGAAACATAATTTTTGAAAATGCTGAATGATCTCCACACTTCCAAATGTGGAAGATATTGTGATTCTATTTTCTGTATAATGAATTTCAATTTCATGTGTGACTGCTTTGAATAGTATACAAACAGTGTTATAAATCAGGGGTATTCATCAAAATATAATGAATGTCCTAATAAACAACTAATATGATTGAATGGCAACAACAGTCACCTTTTAATGCTTAACAATTAATGATTAGTTTAAGGCTATAAATAATACAACTTGAAGTTGTATTTTTTTTTTCAAAGTGGCACTTCATGTTATGACAGATGTACCATGGACAGATGAGAAATCTAGTGTGAATTTAACGTGGGGAGAATAAACAAATACTTTACTGTCCAATTACTTTTAAATGTTGTTTTTTTTTTGTCTACTTTAAAAAAAAGTCCTTTCATCTATTCACTAATAAGCCCAGAGAGGGTAAATTAAATTAACTTCTGAAAACTCTCACATTTCTGACCTAATGCCTTTAGCCCTGTAGCTAGTCTCTGGTCTAATGGGCTGCCTTCAGCTAAATAATTTACATAAAGCCTAATGATGAGAAAAGGATTTAAAAAGGATCTGCTACAGAATGATTCATAACTGGGAAACTAGAATCCTTAAACTGTGGCCAGGTGTTTTTTCATATGTTTATTGGCTTTGCTACAGTGTTTCTTTTAAAGTAGTACTTGTTTTGGCTTGCCGAAATACTGCATTCCACCAGTTGATGACCCTACAAGAAAGTATGCTTTATGTTCATGTTGTCAAAAGATACAGAACTGTCAGAAAAAACAGAAAAGCTTCACATGCAACTTATCTGCAGCTTCTTCAAATCAATGTTCTGTCACAAGCATATGTTGCACATCAAAGTATATTACACCAATATAATTTAACCAAGTCCACCTCTACCAATATGCTGTTTTAATAAGATCGATATGTAACAAATAACAAGTTTGTGATTTTCATGAAATACATGTACAATTAGACTCACCAGGCTTACAAAATAAGCCTAACTTCTGCACAAACACAATCAGGCTTGGAAGTAATGCGGTAACTCGATATGGTAACACAGATATTTTCAAAATGCAGAAAGTAATGTCTGTAGCCTAAATAATTCACAGCCTAAAGACTTAAGGGTTTTTGAAAACACCCTTGTTATCATACAAATTTACCACATGACTTGTAATACTGATTGTGTTGGCTTTTCATTGTGGATGGGAAAGTTTGGCCATAACAAAAACAGCATTTTTAAAATGATTCATGTTAACAGTGTGGACTAGGCCTGAGATCAAGTGGACAGCTAACCAAAGGGGATCTGCATCTCTGTCTAGAAGCAAGAAGCACAACACAGGAACAGATATACCAGCTTCTGACATTTACACCATGCTACTGCTGAGTTATTTTACACTGCTGAGGTGGTCGTCAGAGTAGCAACACATTTGTGATGGTTCTCTTGTACTGAACATGGCAGGCTGCCATGAACTCTGGTGAAGCTTGTTGTAGTGTTAGTATCAAAACAGTTCTCAAAACACTGAAGGAAGGGTTACATATGATACCATTTATGCACCCACTGGAGGTGATAGATCTAAGCCTCTGATCATATTAATGTGGTTTTTTTCAGTCTTTCCTCACATTAAATATCTAGAATGCAGAAAATTGGATTTCTGATTAGTTCACACAGTTCCAGACGGGCCATTCTACGGCACAAGCTAAAGGATGTAGAGGTACAGCAGGTGGCTGTATTCATCATCTGATAAATGTCTATCCCTGCCTTAGCTGATGGAACTGCATGTCTCTAAGGGAAGTGCAATAAGATGTATATGAACATAAACATATCATTCGGAAAGGAGAGCCAATAAAATCCAGTGTTTTTTATTTCCTCTGAAATGGGGATTGTTAAGAGACAAAGCCAAACATAACAGATGAGCCTATAGATAAGAAAAATAAACATAAATTTTTTCCTATTCATTCTCTGCCTCTGACTTAATTGGCTTTCATTATATCCTATTGGGGATTGCTCTCAGCAGTAAAGGGGGGCTTAAGGAGACAATTTCACTGTCATCCCCACCTCAATACAATCATTTGATTTGTGGTGATGGCAGGTTGAGAGTGCAGACTGACTCAGCCACGCTCTGTACTTCAAGGTTACAGTGGGAGGACTCTGCTTCATCTCCTGCAGAGTGTGGAGAAGCTTCCATCTCCTGCCTCTTCACATCTCCCTCACATACACATGCATAGACACAGACATAAGCACTCAGTTTTGCACCTGTACAAATAAATATCCTACGTGTATTATTAACATATATCAATCTTACTCAATATGCATGTACACAAAGCAGGCTTTGCCCTTCACATCTCAGCATGCCCTTACATTTTTACAAACAGACAATAGATAATGTGATAACACTTACACATTATGTTCACAGTACAGGTATGCTAGTAATGAAGAATATAATATTGATTATCTATAAGCAGTAGACAGTTCATCACAAGACTTACCAGACGTAAAGGTGCTTTTAATTTAATTTAAAACCTGAAACCTGGATGACTTTATTAACTTCATTAATTAGAGTCTATGATTAAAATGCTACCTGAAGAGAGCATGATTTCTTCGGAAATGGCTGACAGAGCAAACATGGCTGCAATTAACTTTGTTGCAATTACTCAATTACTTATAATACCCTTTGTTTATAGTGGCATGATGTACTGCAGTAATGTTAAATGGCCAGTTAGAACTGAGGGAGAATTTTTCTTTTTCTCATAAATCTTTAAATGTAAACCAGTCCTTTCAGTACGCTTTACTGGTGTCCCAAAATATCTCAGTTACCACCTGAAAGATAACTGACAATGCGTATGCATAAGACTTCTAGCTATACTTAGCTAACATAAACATGGTTGTTGTTTGCTATATAAAGTTACACTAATATCATCAGTGAATTTTTTATTGAATTAAAAAGCTCAAAAATATATAACCCCAATTCAGAAAAAGTGGGATGGTATGGAAAATGCAAATAAAAAAGGAAAGCAGTGATTTCAAAATTTACTTTGACTTGTATTTCATTGCAGACAGTATGA
>JAOTRR010000059.1:15608896-15627209 GCA_028570945.1 Gogo arcuatus
TTTGTTTTGTTTTACATCCAAGAAAGGCTTGCCAGTCATGTTGCTTAATTACAGCCATTTGCTGATAGCAAGCCAGTAAGATCCTTTCTGTGCCTAATTGATCGTGATCTTGTGTTTTGATGACATGTCCCTCGGCTAGCATAAAACAGTTGAAAAACAGTTGTTTTTAAATCCTCTGGAGTGCTAGCCTTTGTCCTAAATTCCACTTCAGGTTATACAGGCACACTTTGTCCATACAGAGCTGTCATCATCTGTAGAGGAGTCATTTCAGAGTGCTAAGAGGATTCAATTTACCTTTTCTCAAAAAGGTGAAGTGTCTTACTTTTCATCTCATACTCCCTGGTTCTATTTGGTAATGGCTCTGTTTTCTGGCATTTGCGTGATGAATAAGTTTTTTAATTCCCACTGGAGGGCATACTGACATGGGTAACCAATTCTCTTCCCTGAGTACTTCCCAGGTTAGCTACAACTGGAACCCAGACCAAACCAGAATAATACTTAAAATGTAATTTACAATAAGATACTGTAGTCTGCCTGGTATTCTAGGAAAATGTTTACGGTACTAGAAGTTTATACTATGGAGTTTATCAGTGGGAGATACTGTCATGTCTGCACCTGCTCAGAGTTCGCAGTGGCCTTCAAATATGGCTGCCATGGACTACAACAACCATCTCGCATCTCACCGCTCACAGTCTCCCAAATTCTAATCATCTGCACCTGTTTACAATCACTGCTCACATATTTAAGGACTCTGTTCAGAGTTTGTCATTGCAAAGTAAATGCTCAGTGTTCCTGTGCTTGGCTTTACCATGCCTTGCTGATTTGTGCTGTTTATTTGGTTATTGACCCAGGTTTTCTTCGATTACTGCTTATCATATTTGCCTTTGATATCCTGTTTGTGCCTCGCCTGACCATTGCCTTTTTATGACTCTGACTTTGATTATTGACTTGGATTTGTATGCCAGCTTTGCTGCAATAAACTCTCTACTGCTTTTACATCCGTCTGTCACCTGCATACCTGACACATACTGTATAGCTACTGTAACAAAGCTGTCACAGTGCATATTGTAATAAAACATTAAAACAGACAGTATCATTAACTTTGATGTAACATTTACCTAAAGCAGCAAATGAACTTTGGCTGGCTAATTTTTCCTAACATCCATTATGTGGTAATTGTAAGGTTTGATAAAAGACGTACAGCCTCAATTATTTTAGCTGATTATGATAAGTACAACACGTTTAAACCAGAAATAAAATTAGGCACTGCTATATAATGTTAGTCTAGCTAGTTAGCTAGTTTCCATAGAGAAGGACTGAATATCGTCTCTTGGACTCCTCGTTCTTCAGTCTCTAGGATGAGGCTCAGCTTGGTTAAAGGCCTTTGAATGCCTAATGGGAGAGGTTTGGTCCACTCAGTGAGGCCCCAGACTAAGACTTCAGTCATTGAAAGGCCTATAACCAAGCTGTGCCTCATTCTAGAGACTGAAGAATGACTAATCTTCCTTCTAAAGATCAAAGACACCAATAAGAGATGTAATGTGTATATATACTTTATTTTTATAAATACATTGACTAGTTATTGTTTATTTTATGGCTCCTTTTTTGTAGTTATTTTAAGTAATTGATTTTATAGAGAGCAATTAGGGGCCGGTGTGTAGGAGCCGCATTTAAGTTTAATTTTGATTTACATACTTTAACTATCTTTTTATATTTGTGTTTGTGAGTGTGCACCCTCCACAGGTGGTGAAGGCACTATCCTACAAATTGGTGTACCTTGCTCATGGCAGGGAATGTACCTGCCATCATTTTTTTTTTCCTCTTTGGTCTTCAGGATTGTATCTTACTGGGTAATTGTCAATCATTTTAGCAGGTTCTTATAGTGTAATTTGATAGTTTGTTTTTATGAAACTATTTGGTGCCATTACTGTAAACAAGAAGTACAGTAAGGATGTCATAAGTACAGTAATTAAAAATTACAATTTATAATTGTATAACAATATTGCATTACTTTATGAGCATTTTTTCATGTTTACTATGTGATATCCTATAATATTACATCTACCTGCTTTTTTAAAGATTTGAAGCTAAACACAAAGTGAAAATTTGTCCATAGATGCTTATTTTAGCTCAGCATTAACTTTAGTGATGTTAGCAAGGAGGAAGAGAGGAGCACTCTATTCTCTTTATTAACATCATTTCCTCAATTACTAAATGCACTGCTCTCAACATCCCCCTCCGTAAGAGCATTTTACATCTCTCTCAAGGCCAGTCCAAAAGGTTCATATTGATGAAATTAATGTTAGCACAGCTCTTAAAATCACTGCTTCCTTCTAAACTCCACTTATCCGATAAGTGCATGTACCTGTCCAGCAGTCCTTTTTGTATGTTTTGAAGTGACGTGGTTTCAGCTTTGTCATGTGTGCTGCCATTTGAACTATCAAAAGCTTAAGTGTCTTACTAATGTGTTGGGCTATCACAAGCAAAGAACAGCTTCAGTAGATAGATTCTACAGAGTCTAAGTCTCTTCATCAGAACTGGAGGGATGAACACCAATTTTCCAAAAGATATTCCCTCAATTGGTGGTTTGATGATAGTGGTGGAGAGTGCTCTCTAACAGGTTGCTGCAAAATCTGACATAAGTGTTCAATTGGGGAGGGTTCTGGTGACTGTGAAGGCCATAGCATATGACTTACAAAATTTTCATACACCACTCACTGAGTCATTGTGCCCTGTGAATGGAGAAATTGTCATCCTGAAAGACAGCCTTGTTTCATCATAGAATAAAGGTGATCAGTCAGAGTAACTTTGTATTGATTTGCAGTAATGCTTCACTCTAAGTGGACAAGTGGACCAAAATGCCTCCAACAGCATAAAAGACACACTATTTTTCCTTTAATTTGTCACCTGTCTGTAGTCTGTAGGCAAAACCAATTTAGCTTGGCTCAAGTAACACTATTTTGAAATGTTGTCTATGTAAGGAATAAAACAAAACAGGTTCCGCTGTTATAAGAAAAAAAATCAACAATGGGTTGGTAGGACATTGATATTGATATTTTGATCCGTTTATTATTAACCTTCTATTTTGTAGAGCATCCACCATCTAAGTCGGCGTAAATGAGTTGTTACTATGGAAACAGTAATGTATTAGAACGTGCACATTTAATATAACCCTGAGATTTGAAATACACCCAGCACTACTGTCAGAGCTGATGTTAAGAAGAATCATCAACACCAAATAACCAATCAGATTTGAGAATTAAACAGTGGTGTGGTATGAAAAATTATAATTGTTCATCATACCAAAATGGTTATATTCTGACACCATAACACACAAGAATGTGGTTTGTTTTTGGTCATAGAAGATCTTCTTTATATTTTCAGATTTATAGCCTACTAGAGATTTCTCTGATGGAGATGGGAGCATGTGGTGTGTGTTTAGATTGCAGGAATTTCTCAGATGATGTTTCAGGAGACTGTCCTTAGGGGACTGTCTGTCTGATTGGTGAAGGACAAGGTGGGCTGTGACTTTGTGACAGATGTTTGTGTCTACAGCTATTCCAGGCTGTCAATGCAGCCAAACCCTCACAGCCCACCACCCTGCTGGCAAGAAGCACACTGCCTCCTCACTAACCTCCATTTGTCTCTGACAGAGGATGTCATGATGAGCATGATGGAGTTAAGAGGAAGGTGTTGACAAAGCCAATCTTGTCTATGACCTCTCAGGCCTGGTAACACTACCTTTAAGTCAGAGGTTTGGCTATAAGGGAAAAGATCAAAACTGTATGATTATAGAGCCAACAATGAAAAACTAGTTGTTATATAGTGAGCACTTTCCAAATTACTAACTGACACACATTTTGCTCATTAAAAGAATAAAAAATAACCTGGAGTATTACCTTACAAAATAGTTTCCATCAGATATGGATTTGTCACACAAAGAACCTCACGCTTCTCAGTACTCGACTGAAAAAAGTAGAAGGGCTGTGGGGCGTGGTGGATGATGGGTAAAGACAGTATCCTCAGCAGTCTGTTTGATGGGCTTGGCTGTAAACAGTGTGAGAGAACTCGCCCCAGAGATCAGCCACAGCCTGAGCACACTAATGAGCAGGGTGATTACAAGCAGGGCATTCAGAAAACTGCTATGTAAATGTACATCCCAGTTCCTATGCTGACTGAGTGATTGTGTGCATTTTTTACCCCAAAGGGGTGCATGATGCACATCATTATTGTATTTAATGCGTATATTTATCTAGATAGTATACTCTATAGCTGAATAAATCTTACAGCCGTGCCATTTCCTAAATACAGTATGCTCATAGTTTCCATTGCTGCTCTATTACAATTACCATTATGCATTATACTGAATACCAAATATATGTATTGAAACAATATCTACAGAAACTAGCTTGTATTAAGTTTGCACCAGATCCATTCTAATCTGCTTAATCTATATGTAGGGAGGCAATCTGTCTTTGTTTTTTGCTTTTCCCATGTGTTCCCCTGCATATACATAAAATATTAATTCACTCTTTCTACATATCACTGGCAATATACTGTAATATGTCATATCATTTTTTTTGGATATCTACACAGAATACAGTTTCATTTTTAACTCGCTCCAAGGCTATATTATAGTATTCTACAGGGGAATCACATGACATTGATTGCTTTACTAAATTGCCTTTTGGACTACTTTTAAAGTGACCGGGATGAATAAAGTATTTAGGAAATAACTACAGGGATAATTCTTTCATTGAGTAGATACTGAACAATTATCCCATCAGCACCTGAGCAATTACTGAAGCTGTTTTTACACATTACTGAGAAAAATTAGTGGAAGCTCACAGCATTACAGTGAGTGGTAAGCACAGAGAATGTTTTCAATCCTGCAGACTTCATTTTGCAGATGGTAGGGGTCGGCAACCACAAAATTTCAGTTTCTGTTCAGCTTATTTTCAGTCTATTTATTTTGAATAATTTGTCAACAGAAGTGGAGGCTGCTGTGCTTTAGAGAGGTCCTCATGAGATCTGCCTTAAGTTATTATTTTTTTCTTGGTTGGTCTAGTTAATGTTCCCAAAACACTCATTCAAAAATCTGCTTTGTAAATCTATAAATGTGTTTATTTAGCAAACCGTTAAACATTTCTCACAAAATCTAATAAAGAACATGAGTAGCTGGTATCAATATATTAGCTTTCACAGCTCTGATTAGTAGTTCTGGTTGTAATTCAAATTATTTATAATTAATTCAAATGAGCTTTATATTAATGCTTTTATCCTAATATTTTACTGTTCCTATAATAATAACTCATAATGCCTTATTAACTTCAAGAGAGAAAAGAGAAGATGGTGAGACTGTTTATAGATACTATAATGTAAATGATAACAGGATACTAACTTGTCTCATGGACATTCCATAACATTAAATATAACTGTAAATGGTTAAAAAGCATGGAGTTTCATTCACTGATAAATTAAACTTTGTAATCTTTGGCAAATCACTGTGGTATAAGAGGAATAAAACCCTTTAGAAAATATAAGTGTTTTGGGAGTAGACTTATAGGAAAATAATCCACTTCGGGGTTGTATCACTCCACCTCATTGTACATTATCTTTGTTATGTACTACTCTTTACATAATTGGTGAGTGAACACCAGCCTTGACTAGCCTATATTCAAAGCTAATTCCTTTGGCAAAACATTTTCTCTTATCAGCAGGGTGGAAACTAAGATTGTGGTATAGCAATATAAGAACAAACTAACAGTTCTACTGTAGTTTTTAAATAAACTCTTTATTCATAATCACATCACAGCATGTTACAAAATAATGCAACATATGTAATCAAATTGTTCCTGGCTTGAGTGCTGAGTGAACTGTAAAATTAGACGTAAAATTGATGGAAACCACCTTCCATGCTATATGGGCATATTGTAGTGCTGGGATTTATGTGAAAGCTATAAAAATGTACTAAAGGTTAAAAAAAATCACTAACTTTGACAGCTGGAAACTGTGCAGAGTATGACTAGTAGTTTGCTCTGATGTGCAAAATCAATTGAGAAAAGAAATAATAAACTTATCAGTGTTCAGACATAAAAGGTTGCTTATTGCTAATAGCTTCTCAGAATCCCTGTGCATCGATTACAGTGTTCATTAATTCATTAAACACCTCCCCCAATCTCTCAAGAGCACCAATATTGATGCAATTATTATTGATGGTTCGTAATTTTAATTTGGTGCTCGATGATGTTTATTGCATGTTTCTGCTCTCTTAGCCTGCAGATGGTCCCTTTTTATGAGCATCTTAATCAAATCTGTAGTAGTAAAATATCTGGTCCATGAGTGGCCCTGGGCCACACAGTAAACACAGCTGATTGCTGATCAACTGCCTTATCAGTGGTAGTATTCTGGCCTAGTTTTAAAGAGCACTCTAGAGGATAAAACTGACAATAATAATCTGAGAAGAGTTACAATTTTCTGCTTTTACAATGAAACATTTGATGCAGTAGACTTCTGATCAATACTTTCTAGATGATTTATATCATGTTATAACCCTCAGAATGTTTATGGTGGGCCAGGTGTATAAAACTCTCACTGATGCTTCCTAATGGCACAGCTGAATTATGTACATAAAACTTCATGGAACTATTTTTAGTGAATGGGCATCATTGCTGGTAATAATTTGCATAAAATTCTATATGATAGTAGCCTCTGTATCCCTGTGTCCTCATGTTCTCATCTTAACACCATTCTGATCCATTCTGACCCAGAAGGAGTGGCTTGAAGGACCTAATCTTCTGACCTAAGGTTCATAAATCAATGAGAACAACAGATTGATTTGACCACAACACTGCAAATGCCTGCCTTTATTTGGACTACAGATTTGTCTCCCACTGTCACATGCATTGACAAATGTCCATGATTTTAGATGGGAGCTCAAATCTCCCTTTTGGCTCTTTTAGTTTTTTAAATATTAAAAAAAAAAAAATTCTTGTAGGGCCGAGCTCAGAGCCCAAACTCTCAGATATTCCTATGCTTGTGGGGAAATTTGGTCCCCACCAAGATATAAAAACATGCCTGCCACCCCCTCCATTACACTGACACAGACTGAAAAATATCAGGGAGTGTTCCACTCTGTGTAATCACCTTACACAAATGTCACTGATAGGCTGCAGGAATTTACAGTCTGGGCTAGATTCTAAATTTTGTGTGTGTGTGTGTGTGTGTGTGTGTGTGTGTGTGTGTGTGTGTTCATGGATGCAGTATGCATGTCTTTCAGCTGAGCTGTGTAAACACAAGAAAGCAAGTACATGAGTACATAAGGCTAGCATTCTAGAATAAGGCAAGTACAGCTGGATCAATGAAAGCTATTAGCACATGCAAAAGGAGACACAATAACTACAGTATTTTAGGCTATTTTGCTCTGTGCTCCATATTGATTCATTGTGATTTAAGCCTGGGGAATTGAGTTTAGCCTACCATGTATTGCACTTATTAAATGATAATAAGCAGACAATATATTGTTTCCTCATAGCATATGAGATGCTGTATGTCACTGGGGTACTGTCATGCAGTGAACGTGTGTATTTAACTACCAACAGATAGTTGTTTCTCATTAAGTGTTCTCCATCTGGTCTATTGTCCGTGGCACTGTATTATTAACCCTGCCACTGTATAATACATGTTGGACAATCTTGTTTGCTCAATGACTCAATTAAAAACAGAGGATGTATTATGAAATTCATTGTACTTGAAAATGTCATTTGTCTAACATATTTAATCCCATAATATAACATATTTTTCTCATTGGAAATTGACTAAATGGATGAAATGTATTTTATAGTGAAATTTACATTTTGTTAATTTCTTTCTCACCCTGTTTGTTTCTTTTTCATGAAGTCGCACCTACAACCCCAACTGTCCGCTCAGAGTTCTTCAAACCTTGTCAAGACAGCCAAGAATTGGCCTTCTGTCTGAACGAAGGAGAATGCTTTATTATTGAGACAGTGGCAGGAGTTCACAGACACTGCAGGTAAGACTTTTATTTTTATGGCGTTTGCGTATCAGTCACATGCAAGGGAAATTAGCATGAATTCTTGACTTGCCTTTTTCTCTATGATTGCTTCATTCTTTGCACATGTTGCTGCCACATGTTGCTGCTACAGTCGTTCTGTGTGATTCAGGTTTATGTTAGTTATTTTACTAATACATATCCATAAACAAACAAATGAAAGCTTTTGACTGGTTATGAGCATGTGTGGTTGGCAGTGGCAATCTATGTATTTCAGGTCAAGGCAGTTCAGGCAGCTTACACAGGTAACAAAAAATATTCATTTAAAATTTTATATTTACTTTTTAAAGAACAACAGGCATTCAAAGCTGTACAGTCTATTATTGTGTTAGATCAGGCCATGTGCACTTTGTCATGTCTATGGTGGAATCTGCGAGGAACTGCAACTCCCAGACTGCTCCCAAAACTACAAATAGCGCACACACTCATTGTCATATTCACAGTTACCTGACTACTGATTACACACACCTGGACTTTATCACTAAACACCACTTGTCTCTACATATACACACACCAAACACCACTCTGACATGAAGTATTGTTCAGTGTTTTTTGTTCCTGACATGCCAAGCCTTGTTCACAATTTGACTTTGCTATTGATTTCAGTTTTGAGATTCTGTTATTTCTAGTCTGTTCTGTTTGCTGATCGCCTGACCTTTGCATGTTTTTTGATCACTGTTTTTGTTCCATGTTTTTGGATTGTTTGCTATCTGCACGTTTAATAAACGCATGACAGAATTCGTCACGTCAATGGATGCAGCAAGTATGCTTGAGTGGTAGCTGGCACTCACTTCTCAAGGCCGGTTAGTGGGAGACCATCAACAACAGCTGATCCAGCTAAATGCTAGACTCATACAGCTTAGCAGCATGCTGCCATTGCAGCCAGCTCCACAGGTAGCACCCACTTATCAAGCTCTTCCACTCATCGCATGGCCAGAAATACGCCAGTGATCCTGCCCTGTGTAAGGGTTCTTGTTACAATGTTCCCTGTATTTTACTGAGCAGGAGGGAGTTTCTGAGCATCATAAAATTACTCACTGTGATTGCACATTGGGCAATGTCCATTTGGTCTCAAGGAGGTGAGCCTGTCTCATCTTATGAATGCTTCATTGAATGCTTTCAACAATTGCTCACTCCCCAGAGGGAAAACAAATTGTGGAAAAGCCCCTCGACATCAAGCAAGACAACCAGAATGTCTCTGAGTATGCTCTAGAGTTCAGAACACTGGTTGCCAGCAGTGGATGGAACAAGCCGGCATTAAAAGCAGCATACCAACAAGAATTATGTCCAGACATCTTAATGGAGCTTTACTGTCATAACAAATAAGCCACACCAGATTTGCTCATCAACCTGACAATCTGCCTCAGCCAGCTTCTAAAACGGGAGACACATCACCCACTGAAGAAAAGCCCCCTCCTAACCCAAGCATCATAGAGCCCATGCCAGTTGGTAGAACTAAGCTTAGTACCTTTGAACACAAATGGTGCCAAAGTGGAGGACTTTGCTTTTACTGCAGCAGTACCAAGCACTTGGTTTCTCAATGCCTTGAATGTCCTCCTCCACAGACCATACAACCACCTCGGAAGTGAATTAGCTCTTCCCATCGCTCAAAAAGGATGAGTCCAATTGAATTCATTTCCTACCCAGTCTTCACCATAAAAGTACAAATAAGACACTCAGAAGGTTTCGCTGTCATTTCAGCACTCATTGAGTCTGTAGCAGAGGGTAATATCATAGACTGGGCTCTAGTAGAAAACTCTGCCTTGACACCTAACCACTCCAGTCTCCACACAAAATACAAGCCCTCAATGGAGGACGAATTGGAGATGGCTCTATCATGCACTGTACCAAAGCCATTTAACTACAAGTCAGCACCCCCCACTAAGAACATACAGTACATCCCTCATCATCACCACAGCTACCAACTTCCCCATCATCCTCGCTTTTTCCTGGATGCACATTTACAACCCACAGATCTCATGGGTGGAGAAATTAATGATCCACTTTTCCCCTCACTGTCATGTTGACTGCCTCAGAACCCCACAGCTTCTAGGTGTATTCACCTCTGTTGAGGGTCCCCAACCTTCCACTCAGGTGGAGATTCCTACTTGTTACCATGAGTTCCAGGACATGTTTATTAAAGTCAAGTCAAAGCCATCGTCCTTATGAATGCACTGTAGAGCTCATGGTAGGCACCAAACCACCACACAATGGCATTTATCAGTTGACAGTCACTGAGAATCAGGCCATGGAAGAGTATATTGAGAAGGCACATAATTTAGGGCTACATTCAACTCACCATGTCACCCTTATCAGCGGGATTCTTATTTGTGGAAAAGAAAGGGGGTGGACTCAAGCCATGCATTGATTATTTGGGATTAAATCCAACTACCATAAAATATTGTTACCCCCTTCCACTGGTTCCATCATTCCTAGAGCAACTCTGAAACATAACATATTCACCAAGCTGGACTTTTCAAGACATGCTGGGCAAGTTTGTGATCGCCTACATAGATGATATTAATCTATTCCCCATCTTTAAAGACTCAAACTATGTCAAACTATGTCAAACAAGTGCTAAAAAGACTGCTACAGAACCAACTGTACATTGAAGAAGAAAAATGTGAGTTCCACCAGACTAAAATTTCATTCCTGGGTTGTTATCAGCACTGAGGGGGTCCTTATGAAGACAAACAAGATAACCACCATCAGAGAATGACCCATACCCGTCACAGCCAAAGACCTTCAAGAATTTCAAGGGCTTTGCAAATTTCTATCAATGATTCATCTGCCACTTCAGCCTCATCACTGCACCTCACACTTCCTTACTTAAAAAGGGGACCAAGAAATTAAAATGGACTTCAGCTGTGGAGCAAGCCTTGTTTCACCTCAAGGAGGTATTTACCACTGCCCCCATCCTTAAGCACCCAGACCCCTTTAGATAGTTCATCAGATAGGTTGACGCCTCAGAAACAGGAGTTGGGGCTGTGCTGTCTCAGTGATTTGAAGACAAACCCAAACTTCACCCTGTTGCCTTCTTTTCCTGGAAATTGAAAGAAACTATGGCAATGGTTATCAAGAACTACTCCTTGTTAAACTGGCATTGGAGGAATGTCACCACTGGCTGGAGGGGACAAACTTCCTTTATCATCTACACCAACCACAAAAATATTGAGTATATCAATACTGCTAAGCATCTCATGTTTGCCAGCAAAATGGAGATACCCCAATCACAAGATCATCTCTTGCCAGGGTCCTGCCCCATGGGAAGGATGTATGTACCCACCATATGGAGAGACAAACTCATCACCTGGGCTCACCCCTGCCACCAGATATCCACAGGTACTCAAAACCCACCAGCTCCTCCATAATACATACTGGTGGCCAAGCATGCTTACCAACATCAACAGGTTCATCTCCTCCTGCTCCCAGTGCACCCAAGCTAAAGTCTCCACAACCCTATTGGCAGGTGAACTTATGCCTCTACCCATTCAACAGTGACCATGGTCCCATTGATTTTGCGACAGATTATCCCATTTCCCAAGGAAACACAGTCTTAATGGTTATCATTGACCGCTTCTCTAAATTTCTGTGCCTCATTGCACTACCATACTACCATCTGTCTTTGCAATTGCCAGACAACTCATTCAACACATATTCAGATACTTTGGTATCATGGAGGACATCATCAGTGACAGAGGCGCACAATCCATGTCCCGAGTTTGGTCCAGTTTTATAGAAAAATCAGGGATCATAGTCAGTCTCACCTCAGTATACCACCCACAGTCCAATAGTCAAGTGGAACAGGGCAATGAAGAAATCTGCAGGTTTCTAAGCACTTTCTGTCCCACTAACCAGGAGGACTGGTCTTGGTTTCTTCCTGAGAACACCCAGAACTGCCTGCAAAACTCATACAGCTGACCCTATTCCCATGTGGACTTGGTTACCAACCACCTTTGTTCCCCTGGAATGCAACCAGAATGGACTCACCAACTGTGGATTTGGACACTCAGCAGACAATTGAACAAGCAGCACAAACATATAAGGAGTTTGCTGACCAACAGAGAGAAGAGACCCCAAGCTATGAGCCAGGTGATTGTGTGTGGTTGTCAATCTGAGACCTCCATGTGAACTAAGACTGCAGAAAACTCACGCACCACTACATAGGCCCCTACAAGATCCTACAACAAATTAACAAGGTAATCTACAAGCTGGAATTGCCCCATTACTGCTGCCTAGCTCCATCATTGCATGTGTCCCAATTGAAACCAGTCACCCCAGGCCCAATAGCAGCCAATGTTCCACCTTCCACCCCCCCCCAGCACCCCTCAACATTGAAGGGCAACCAGCTTACATTGTCAAGGAGATGCTAAACTCATATCTTAAGAGGGATGATTTCTAGTACTTCAATGACTGGGAGGGTTATGGCCCAGATGAGCAATGCTGGGTACCAGCCCAAGACATTTTAAACCCCATCATTTGTAGTGAATTCCATACCAATCACCCTGACCATCCAGCTCCTTAAGCTTGACGTAGGCCCAAGAGACAATCTGCACCCAGAGTGTGCTCTAGGGAGGGAGGTTTTGTCAGGCCTATGCTGGAATCAGCAAGAAACTCCAACTCCCAGACTGCTCCCTGAACTACAAACATGTCTGGCTCGAACTCCAGTTCACAACCCACCTCACAGTCTACAGACGTCACAGCCATGAACTCCAGTTCCCAGCACACACACTCCCTGTCACATTCACAGTAACCTGACTACTGATTACACACCTCTTGACATCACCAATCATGACTCACCTCTATATAAACACACACCAAACACCAGTCCAACACTAAGTATTGTTCAGTGTTTTTATTCCTGACATGCCAAGCCCTGTTCAGTGTTTGATATTCTGACTTTGCTGTTGTCTTTTGGTTTGGGATTCTGGTTTAATTTGCTAGTCTGTTTAGTCTGTTCAATTTGCTGAACACCTGACCATTGCATGTTTTATGACTACTGATTTTGTTCCACATTTCTGGATTGTTTGCTACCTGCATACTGTTTAATAAATGCATTTCTTTGCAACTGCATACACTTCTGCCACATGACACATTAATCATAGTTTCACATCACATAAGTAACAAAAAAAAGGTTTTTAAACCAGCATTAATATCTAAATTTGCTTTTTAAATTTGCTTTTTCCCCCCCTCAAAGTTCAATGGCCTACTTTCTGAATCTCATGACTCATGCTTTTCACATGGATGTGTTAATTGATTGTACATAAAGTACATAATTATTTAGTGATAACACATCTGGGTGGTTACATTTTCTGTATATAAATAAAATTGGCTGAGTCTGACAGTCTAAAATTTAATTTTTATTCAATGTACTGTGGCTTTTACTTGAAATTGTGAAGGCTCTGAGATGTGAATCATAGATTCACACTTTGCCCCAAAACACTGAAGAGCAAAATCTAATTTGCTATATATACAATCCAACACAAGTGTGTATTAAAGGTTATATACTCACCATGCACTTTAATAGGAAAACCTGTACACCTCCTCATTTATGCAGTTATCCAATCAGCCAATTATGTGGCAGCAATGCATAAAATCATGTAGATACAGGTCAATAGCTTCAGTTAATGTTCTCATCAAGCATCAGAAAGGGGGAAAATTTTTGATCTCTGTGATTTTAACCGTGGCTTATTGGTGCCAGATGGGCCAGTTTGAGTATTTTAGAAACTGCTGATCTCCTGGGATTTTCACACACAATAGTATCTTGAGTTTACACAAAATAGTACAAAATAGTACAAAAAACAAAAACCATCCTGTGTGCAAATGTCTGCAGGCTGAAATACCTTGTTGATGAGAGAGGTCAGAGGAGAATTACCAGACTCATCTGAGTTAACAGGAAGTCTATAGTAACTCAAATAAGCATTCTTTACAACAGTGGTGTGTATAAGAACATCTTAGAAACCAGAAAACATCAAACCTTGAGGTGGATGGGCTACAACAGCAGAAGACCACATCAGGTTCCACTCCAGTCAGCCAAGAACAAGAATCTGTGGCTATCATGGGTTCAGACTTACTGAAACTGGACAGTTGAAGACTGGAAAAAAGACCAGATGATTTTTTTTCTAATCTTCAATTGTCCAGTTTGTTGAGCCTGTGCCCATAATAGCCTCAAATTCCTCTTGTGAAACCCAGTGGGGTCTTCTGTTCTTGTAGCCATCCATCTCAAGGGTCAATGTTTTGTGCATGCTGAGATACCTTTCTGCTCATCACAGTTGTAAAGAGTAATCATATGAGTTACTGTATCCTTCTTGGCAGCTCAAACCAATCTGTCCATTTTCCTCTGACCTCTCTTATCAACAAGGCGTGTCCACCTACATAACTGTCACTCACTCAGTATTGTTTTTCTGTCTGTGTAACCTCTAGATACAGTTGTTTCTGAAAATCCCAAGAGATCAGCAGTTTCTGACCATACAGTTTCTGACCAATACTCAAACCAGCCCATTTGGCACTAACAAACATGCCATGGTTAAAGTGACAGAGATTACACTTTTTTCCTCATTCTGATGTTTGATGTGAACATTATTGTACTGCTGCCACGTGATTGGCTGATTGGATAACTGCATAAATAAGCAGGTGTACAGGTGTTCCTATTAAAGTGGATGGTGAGTGTATGTAGGACGCTACAACAGAGTTTTTACCTATTAGAAATGGACTAGAACCTTTGTCAGGAAGCATAGAACTCTCAAATATCCAAAGTAACATTTTTCTCCCCAATGCAAAGTAGAAAAAAAGTTTGAATACAAAGATATGAAGAAAAATAGAACAGACAGACAGACAGACAGATAGACAGCACAGAAACTTTGTTGGTCCTGGGAGTTCACTGGTGCAGGTAGGAACCTTACGAAGCACAGTGTCCTAATTGCTGGCATGAAAGAGGGAAAGACATTGTAGTAGGCAGTGTAGAGTTGTTAGCTGTTCGGTGATCGACTCTGTGTGTGCACATGTGATGGGTATTTGAAAAGCCAGGATTTCTGCTCCTGTATTGGAGTCTGTAATTATGGTCAGAGTTTCCTCACTGAAGGGACTGTGGGCTATAACCTGAGGAGTTGAATGCTGCCAGCTCTTTCAAAGATGAGTGACTCTACTCTGAAAGAATAATTGCAGGTTTCTTTGACTGCTCTGAAATGCCCTTGCATCACTCTCTGGAATGTAAGACATTATATTACATAAAGCAATTACTTCATCCAGCTCATCAGGACTGGATATACACTAAATTTAATTGTGATAGCAGTTTGCAAATATTTCTCTAACCACACACATGCATACACTTATTTACATTTAGGGACAAATTTAGCATAGCCAGTCTACCTACTGACATGTTTTTGGGAGGTAGGAGGAAACCAGAGAACCCAGAGGAAACCCATACAAACATGGGGAGAACACCCATGTTCAGGATCAAAATGAAGACCCTGGAGCTGTAATGCAGAAACACCACCTACTTCAACACCATGCTTCCCTTATAACACAAATTGTGCTATAACTTACACAATGTGTATTATAATGACTTACCACAGCACTGCTGAAATCTCAATTATGATTGGAGATTATTATTGTTTCCACATAAACAGATTAAAAAACATGTAGTTATTGATATGATAAAGTTTTGTGTACATGGAAGGCTTTGCGGTTCTCTGTACCATGACAAGCTGAATTTTCTTGTCATATTAACATCAAGAAAGAGAAAGAGGCTGGTGAGTACTGTTTATATGTGTAATATGATATAGATAACAGGAACTATTAAAAATAAGTATAAACATATTAGGATAAAATGTATGACATTTTGTCTTCAATAAATAAAATTGTAAGTCTGGCAAATTGATGTGGTATAAGAGGAATAAAACACTTCAGGATGTGAAGCTATTGGAAAATAATCGACTTTGCTTATTTGTGTTTTATTTATTACTTGAAATACATAGGGCAAAAACCTTTTTGACTTTTTGTGCACAAATACTTAGTCAGGCACTGAGCTACAGAAGATGAATACATAGCTAATTATTTCTACAGTATTTTGGTATTGCTAAATTTTCCAAGACAAAAGTTTTTTGAAGAATGCTAGGTAGGCAGGAAAATGGTGAGGTTACAGGTCACTAGCAGCCCAATGTACCTATTTAAGGGTTTTTTTGCTTCATTACTTCAAAGCAACTCAGTTAGTACAGAAAAAATATGTTCCAGTCCAGTGTGGTGTTTTTCTGCCTGATAGACATATGGCTTCAATACCCAAGAGAATTTCTTATCAAAATTATAGAACATAATTTAGGAAATGGAGCTGATGAATATCCTCAGAGAAAGCAAAGTTTGTTTTTGACCATGCAGATATGCAGGGAGATATTCATTTAATCTATATAAGGCATTATTTTGTATTCTCAGTCCCATTTATACTGACAGACTGGAATATTGCTTCTCATCAAATAATGACACTTCTCGAGGAAACTCAGTCTAGCCAGTGCCATCTTAGGCCCTTAAGTACGAACCTCAGCCATGTAATATATGCACTTAAACCCTTCCAAATGCACACATTTACTGTACTTTATCTGTCACTCACATTTATGTGCTTGCTATTTTATCATTTTTTTAATCTTTCTTATTTATAGCAAATGTGAGATTAAGTGTTGTAAATCATGATTGTCATGGTAACAATCTCTAACCAATCCATTATGGCATGAAAGGTCTGTACTGCTATGGTCTCATCTTTAAAAAAAAAAATAATAAATAAAATAAATAAATAAATAAATAAATAAATGCAGCATTAAGAGACTGATTCCAATTTTAGCTCATGAGGAGGAAGAGCTTTACTTACCTTTGCTGCTTTTATGAAAGGAGGATAGAGAGCAATTTAAAAACACACTGCAGCATATCAGTTCACGTTAGTATTTTAGTTGGTGCCTGCTTTGGTTCATAATAGGGTACAAAATGTTAAATTCAAAACAGCTTGGGTATAAATGAATGTCATGCATTTTAAAATACAATTACATTGCCTCTATTTAATGTTATTACATTTCCCAGAAAAGTGTGTATTGAGGAAAGAGGAGAACCGTTACAGATGTGGAAAGAGTGAGAGACAGTGAGAAAGGAAAGAAAGACAGAGAGCAGTGTTTCATGAATGAATAAATGCTTCTCTGTCACAGAAAATATCACAAGGTAGAATTTCTCAGTGGCAGTGAAGCCACTGAGAAATTGAGAAACAGGTGTTAAATGGCCAGGCAGGATCCAGGAGGCCAAGGCAGGGTGATTAACAAGATCTGATATGAGAAAATAAATCACATTCATGATGAGGACATTCATTTTTTAAACTCTTTGTCCACACCCGCAGGAGTGGCATGTGAGTAAATTATCCCTTGGCTGTCAGGCTGTGGCTATCACGACAGGCTGTGTTAATCCCAGTTGCAGTCTCCTCTTATCTCATTTCCCTTAGAAGATGAACTAGACATGGCTGTATCCTTTGAGCCATGCATAACGTCATGAAAGAAGGCAACCCCTTATATGTAAAATTTGCATGGTTATAAGGGTAGAATACGCTTTTAGATTTGCTCATTACAGACAATGAATATTAATAGGATTAGTTATGCACAATTGTAAATGAATGTTAATCAGAGTAGCCAATTATGAATGCATACATCTTTCCAACACAGCTGATTACATTCTTCCTTGACAGAGACGAACCCTACAACAAAATGCATAATATAGCAAAATCCCAAAAATCCAGAGCATAGCATCCCAAAAATCCATCATAGCATATCTCACCATAATATGACATACAGCAATGCAAATGATAAATTACACTGAACATCGTGCAAGACATCTGCAGTTTTGTAGTTCACTGTATATGGGAATGGCAGAAGTGTGCCTGAAATTTTTGTCCTTCCTCTGGGCTTCTGAGCTTGTGTGGGGGGCAGAACATCTGAGGACGATTCATTCTGTATGTATAAGTGGATTACCTACGCAGTCAACACCACAGAGCAGACCTGTGTGATTAACATATGGATGTTGAAACACAGACGCATGTTTCCACCTGTTTAGATAAACAAGGGATTCCATGTCGAGCGCTATACTGCGGATGAGTGTGTAGGGAGCTGGTGATTGTTCATCCAGAAAACTGATCCTGTTCCTAATGACAGAACAGGAAACAGCTCTGGAGAGAGAGAGAGAGAGAGAGAGAGAGAGAGAGAGAGAGAGAGAGAGAGA
>JAOTRR010000059.1:15720227-15738373 GCA_028570945.1 Gogo arcuatus
TGTGTGTGTTCACTGCTCAGATGGGTTAAAATGCAGAGGAGGAATTTCACTGTGCAAGAGTATGTGACAAAAATAAAGGCTTCAGCCTTGGTTCTTCTTCTTCTATAATGTTATGGCTGATCATTATGGCATTTAATGTAACAAGTTAGTTCCTGTTATCACTTATGTTATAGCAGCTGTAAAGAGTCTTTCCCTCACTATCCTCCTTTTTCCCCCTTTAATAATGTCATTCAGTCTTCATGTTACTGAAAAACCATAAAGCGAAAAGCCCTCTGTCCTAAAGACAGCCCCGTGGTGGGAAACTTATGGACCATTACAATGTGCTGATACTGGAGACTCCTTCCATAAATGTTAAATAAAAGATATCCAGAGAAATGATAAAGTATTAGCACTAGCACATTAAAGCTAGGGTAGGTAATTTTGGAGAAACCAGCAAGAGTAAGCTAAATTTTGAAAGTATCCAACTGAAAAATCCCACCCCCCTCCCATCAACCCTCCCTCCAAAGCGACTCCTCCCAAACACATGAACGCGCACTGCCTGATTACCGCTGGAGGACAAGGTCCATAAGAGAGACGTGGGGGGGGATTGTTTGGGGGTTCTGGTGGTAGCATAGCACATTTTTGTCATATCCAACTACCTCATGTCTTATTCACATGTAAGAAAACACCTAACATTATCGTAATGAATGTAACCAACGAACATGGCAATGTTACATGTTAGTACTTACAGCTGTCGACTAGCTTGCTAGTTTTAGAAATATGTCTCCAATATGTCTGCCTAGCCTTGTGGAAGACTCCAGTCACTTACAATGTGTGCACAGGTAGGTAGAAAGGCAGGTAGGCCATTCAATCATTTCATTTGGACTGAATTAAATGATTGGACGGGCTTTTTACAGCCCTGCGACTACAACGGTTGACTGTTGTTGTTTTTTTCTTTCTATTGTCAAAGCATTTGATTTATTCATTGCTATCTGGATGTAAAGAGAATTTCAAGAAATATAACAAAAAAAGCTTCTAAAAATATTACCTACCCTAGCTTTAATATGAATTACAGCTTGCGCTATTGTCTGAGCTGCTGTTATAGAAAATTAATCAACACCTTATGACCAATCATATTCAAGTAATCAGTAGCGCTGTATAAATAATAATAAACGATTAAAGAAATTTAGTCTTAAGAGTACCTAACCTGATTTATGAAAAATATAAAAGAGTAAAATGATGTCTCACAGTAATCATAGACCATGTATTTGTTTTTTATAGGCTCATGCATCTCAGTTGAGTATGAACATTTGCTAGCTGTGATTGAGAAATACTGTATTGCTGCATGATGCTAGTTTACTCTGGATGAAGTACATGAGCATTATGTGGCCAACATTTAAAGAAAATGGCGGGCTAGTAGGAGCAGACATGGCGTCTCTTTCTCTGAAGTCTACCAATGTGAGAAAGCTCTTCAGTAAATGAGGGCTGGCTTATACTGTTGTTATAAACACCAATACAACAACATAGACGCGTTTAGTGTTGAAACGGTATATATTCTGTTTAGAGCCTCGGCTAGTTTCAGTAACAAGATAGATGACATTTGAAAGTTTCTTTCCGGGATATGAACGAACAATGAGCTAGTAGTTTAAAAAGGACAAGCTAATGAGACTTTCAGGTAGTGAGCTGCTATATTCCTCCATTGAGTTCCTGCTTCACTACTCACACACACACACACACACACACACACAGCACAGCAGAGTGAAGCAGCCAAGTGTTACCCGGATGAAACTGTCATGGCCGCCGTCTCTGACCTGCCAGTCTAAAGAGAAAAGAAAGGTAAATTGAGCTAAATCAAATATATTTGGAGCGCTTATGGAAAGTAATTAGTTGTAACATTTCCCAGAGGTTGTCTGGACAACTTATTTATAAGAGCTACTCTTTTCAGAACTTCCGTATGATTCTAATCGTATGGTATGTTGTGTGGGTGGGGGAGACGTGCTTTATTTTTTTTGTTGATTTAGCAAAATAACTATGTTGTGTAGAATCACTTTAGCTATGTGTGCTGTGAAAATATGCAACATCTGTGTGGTGCGTTTTAAAGGCACCACTGCGTAAATGTGAAGCGCAGTCGGTAGCGCGATTGTCATGGCACTTCCTCTGTTTTGTGCGTGTTCGCGTTGCTCAAAGTTGGTGATTGCCAAGTCAATTGAAATAGCCTAGCTCATACTTTGTGTAAGACACACGGCTCACAGGCATGAGCCATTCTCCCAAATACAACACCGTTATGAAAAGGGAGTGATCATAAAGAACATCCTATCAACTATGGATGAAACGTCGCTAAAACTTGATTCCCAGGGAAATGCTTGAACTAACATGGGATTAACTAGGTCACATTAGTGTGTGCATAAACTCTCATAGATGGTGCATAGCCCAAATTGACTTTTAGATATCATTTAGATGCATCCGGAGAACAGGCATGCAGAAAGTTTCCACATGAACATTGTCACTTTTATTTGTAGAGCACTTTTACCAATAGATAATGCCACAAAGCAGCTTTACAGAAATCCTGGTGTAGATTTAGGCTACATTCACACTGCAAGCCTTAGTGCTCAGTTTGGATTTATTGCTCAGATCTGATTTTTTTTTTGTTTGGCTGTTCACATTATTATTATTATTATTATTATTATTATTAATAATAATAATAATAATAATAATAATAATGTGGACAGTATTCGATTTCAGTGTGAACTGGTCGCAGTCCTGAACTGACCTGACCTGAGCAAATAAACAATAACAAACATGTCACACGCAGCACACTGTTGTACTGAAGTAAACGTGGAGGCCGCTGAATTCAGCGTTTACGGTTTCATTTATAAGTTGATGTGCAGTAGGAGCCAGCGAATTCGTGAGCAGATGAGGATGAAGAGAAAGAAAGCCAAGTTTTTAATTATGGCTTTTTGTGGCAAAATGGCTGCTACTTCTGTACAGAGGTGTGTGTGGATGCTCCAGATGCAGAGTCGGAACCAGGAGTGGTGGGATCATGATTTGAATGGCTTCACTGAAACAGATTTCATCCAAAATTTTAGGTTGTCAAAGGCTATTTTTTAACTACATCTGTCAGCCATGTGACTCGTACCAGTGCAGAATTGAGACAAATGTCGATCTTGTGTGACGTAAAAGTCGCATGAATT
The DNA here is from genome assembly GCA_028570945.1 of Gogo arcuatus. Classification (NCBI taxonomy): domain Eukaryota; kingdom Metazoa; phylum Chordata; class Actinopteri; order Siluriformes; family Anchariidae; genus Gogo; species Gogo arcuatus. Next base: position 15,723,398 of record JAOTRR010000059.1, read on the forward strand.
CCAATATGACTGATCAGACTGAGGTCGCATTGCAAAAAATCAGACCTATATCTGATTTAGGACCACATACGGAAAGTGGCCCAAATCAGAATTGAAAATATCAGATTCCATGCGATTTGTGCTGTTCACACTGTTATGGGGGAAGAAAAAAAAAAACAGATCTGAGTCACATATGAGTAAAAAAAAAAAAATTGGGCCCCTTTTGCCTCCAGTCTGAACATAGCCTTAGATCCGTAATGAGCAAACCAGAGGTGATGGTGGCAAAGAAAATCTGTTGGAAGAGGACATGAGGAAGAAACGTACTAACATCCTAACATCCACTATTGCAGCGTATATGCTCTTGGACTGTTGTTTTGCATTAGTGTTATGTCTGCACTGTTCTTTCTCTTACATGCTATTGTTTTATTTCTAATGTTTGGTTGCACTGAAGAGAATAGTGAGGACTGTGTTTGTTACACTGTAAAATATAATGACAATCATTGAATTGAAAACCTTGAGAGGAACCAGACTCGAAAGGGAGCCCATCCTCTTTTGAGTGACCCTGGATAATGGGATTATAAAACATTTACTCTTCCACAGCTGTATATTATAAAGTAAATTACCAGTACTATGCTTTTTATTTATTTATTTATTTATTTATTTTAGGAACTGCCTAAAAGTGGAGCTCCTGATGAGTGTAAAATGTGTTAGTAAATAATTCCATGTTATTTTTTTAAAAAGCAAGTTAAAAATAAGTGCTGGATAAAAACCCATCTATCTTATGTAAATAAAGATACAAATTTCGTTGTCTGGTGGGCATATTTATGAGATACGTTGCATTGCACTTACCCTGTGGGTACACATATATGGATACCCTGTGGTGGTACACGTACGTACGTCATTCGGTCGCAAAAGCTATCAAAAATCAGGTCGATGTGTATACCTCCGCTATAAGTCTAGAGTATCCAGTTGAGATTGCTATTGAAGAAAGGATGAGACAAATATATTTATTACATACAATAATGTATTTAATATTTAATTTAATTTCCAACAGTCAGTAACCAGGAGTTTACTGTGCTTCCAACCAACTGACAAGAAACACATTTATATTCATTCATTCATTTTCTATACTGCTTATCCATTGCAGGTTGTGGGTGAGTTGGAGCCAATCCCAGCTGACACTGGGCGAGAGGTGAGGTACACCCTGGACAGGTCATCAGTCTATCATGGGGCTAACACAGAGAGACAGACAGCCATTCACATTCACAACTATAGGCAAATTAGAGTAGCCAGTTGACCAAATCCGCATATCTTTGGACTGTGGGAGGAAAATAGGGTACCCAGAGGAAACCCATGCAGCCATGAGGAGAACATGCAAACTCCACACAGGAAGGCCCCCGGATGACCAGCTGGTTCGAACCCAGAACCTGCTTGCTGTGAGGTGACAGTGCTAACCACTGCACCACCGTGTTGCCTGAAATACATTACATGATTGATTAAAATGATTGTTTACATTAAAAGAATGAAATCATATAATTTTTCTCAACATTGTGGCAGTCAATAAACTAGTTCAAAAGTAACAATGCTACCAGCTAGCTGTAGTGGAACATGTATTTTTAGTTAAATAACCTTGATGTAGTGACACTACTTCCCTGAATCTGATTCTTGACCAACTTGTATAGAACCAGAGTTTTTCCTCTTTATCAGATTACTTAAGTACATGTAAGAAGACTTAATGACTTGTTGCTGAAATCAGATTTTTTTTTGTTAAGAGTATTTTGTACATGTAAACACGATGAGCCATAAGACTCAAAAAAAAAGCCATTAACTAGCCATGTTAGCATGTGTTCATTAAATCAAACAAACAAAATAATACCCTTTAATAATGTGTTGGAATGGCAAAGTGAGGATTGGGTTCCAGATTTAGTTTTATGGATTTTTAATGAAAACATGCAAATTAATGAAAACAAGAAAAACTTATAAGAGCCAACACTCGCACTGAATCATCAGTGGGTTGGTGACCAATGAGCTGCACTGGTTTATATATATTCCTGCTTCATATCTCAAGTTTCTCATGTTGACTTTTCCTTCTTTCTTTCTTTTCTATCTGGCTGGCTGGGATTTTCAAATGGTCATGTAAAAAAATTTTTTTTTTTTTTTTTAAGGTAGTGATGTATACTGTCCCCACTGTAATTTCTTGATTACAAGTTTGCTTAGAAGCATAGACAAGCTGATTGTCCAGTTTGATATGTCGTTTTTTGTACAAAATATTTCAAATCAAATTCTACAAGATTTCAGCTGTCCTTTTTGGTTAGACATTTCAAGCCTTAAGCAAAGCATTTTTGACACATGCAATGAAGTTTAAGTATACAGCATTTATAATAAGCTCTTGGTGTTTTTTAATTGTAGCTGCCTTTCCAGATGAAGACCAGCTTTAATATTAGGAGCATTTAATTGGCTTTTTTAAATTAAAATTATTTTGATCTTGACAAAATACCATTTTTACTCTGTTGAATACAAAGCAAAACGTCTTTGCCATAAAAAGATTCCCATCACACTGAGCTTCTCCCAAACTAAAGTGGCTGTGTTCTGCTCTTCGTCATCATTGGCTACAACCTTTGTGGAAGGGATGTGGGAGAGATTTTTCATGTTATGGCCAATATCACATTTATTCATTGAGGAAATTATTTATTTTTAACAATGGACACACCTATCCATCCTCTGCAGAAATCACACTTGCCCAAAATGTTGATGATATAAAATTTTGGCCTAACTATTAAATGAAGTGTTGATATTGATATTGATAATGATGCCTAATATATTGCCACAGTAGACATTATAGACTGTTTTTTAGAATGAGTGTGAGCATGTATGAATACTCCTCCTTTCTTGATATTTGCAGCACTTGTAAATATAAGTTGAATGCAACCACATACTGTACTGACAAGTCAGACATTAGTGCTGAGAGGAGTGGATTTTTAGGAAAATAAACTCATCCCAAACACAGTGATGTGCATTGGCCTATGATCCCGTTAACATTAAAGGGGAAAATGTAATGGTTATCTCCTTACTGGGATATATTACAAGGGTTAAATTCAGATCTTGCAGCAGTTTTCTTCAACTGTTTTTCATTTTTCATATTTTAGAAGCTTTTAACTGTTATTTAGTCCAAGTTCATTCTTAGTATATAAGTGTGTGTCCAGCCATATAACTAAAAAATGAGACATAGTCATTTTATCACTTTGCTATCTTTTTCAGGATCCATTATAAGACATGGAGGCTACTCCAGATGACCCACCAAAAAGCCATGACCAGAACGGGTATGTTGAGAAAGATGCTTCAATCGATGCATTGCCACCATCAAAAGAATTTGCAAGTCATACAGAAGACACTGCATATAATGACCTTTGTGTCCAAGATGAAACACAGTCTGGGGAGTCAGGTACTGATAACTCTCACACAGAGAGCAAGGCCTCAGAGAAATCACCATGTAAGCTGCAACAGGGTGCCATTTTCTCTGGAAAAATACTGAGCTTTTGCTGCTCTGAATGCAAAGGTGATACCACTTACAGCCCCAATGACTTGCTGAAACATTTTCAAGGGGCTCACAAAGGAACACTTCCAACATATCCTTGTGATCTTTGTACCTTTGTTACCAATGAGTTCTCGTCTCTCCAGCGACATCGCATTGGACATCGAGACACTTTGGTTACTTGTGAGATCTGCAATGATGGAGTCCAGTACTCTCTACTTTTGCTCACCAGGCATTTCATTATGTGCCATAGCTGTAATGGACTGTTTCGCTGTAAGAAATGTGACTTCTCGACTAGAGATGCAGGCACTTTTGTTCAGCACATTCATCATCACAATGAGGGCAGCCACAAATGTGTCAAGTGTCCATCCATGAGTCCCACACAAGGGAAGGTCCACTCTGGGAAAGTCCACTCTGGGACATTCCCTTTCACATGTCAGTTGTGTGGTTATGGTGCTGCACGGAGGGAGTATCTAAATAAGCATATGGCTGTGGCTCATGGAGATGAAATGGATAGAACAAACAGATGGAGGTCAATCGAGGACAATTCTAGAATTAATTCTCCAGGACTGAAACTGCTGCTTAAAAAGAGTCCTCCTGCCGGAGGATCCAGGGAACCACAGTGGATGTCAAAGCTGAATTCTTACCCTGGAGTAGGTCTGCTTGACCACTGTGGCAGATTGTTTAACCCTGAGAAAACATTGGAGGAAACGCAACAATTTCTTGAAAGAGCTGTGGGTGTAAAAAAAGAGAGCAACAAGTGGAGTAAAGGTCCACTGAAGAGTGAGCCACAGTGTTCTTATCCAGTCACATCAACTACACCACAGCCAAAGATACAAGAAAATGAACTTGGTGCTGGATCTGGGATTCTAGATCCAGGCAACAGCAATGGGTTGACTGTTCTCATGGTCAAAAATAAAATCTCAATTCCCCCTAACTGCACCACAAAAGTAATGGGCTTTAAGATGGTAGATGGTAAAAAGCATTTAGTTTTAAAAGTCATACCAACAAAACAGGAACCTACTACCAAAAATGACATATCACCCACAAATATTGTTGAAGATGATGAAAAGACTAGTAGCTCCCCTTACTCCTCACTGTCTGAAAGATCAGGATCTGTTCTCAGTTTAGTTTCTGGGACAAACAAAGATGTATCTTCCTCAGTAACAATAGAGACGCATGATGTAGAAAATCACAGTGGGGACCAGTCACCTTTGTTAGATGAGCATGAAGCAAATGTGGACCCAACTTCAAACCAGGCTGATGAAGTTCTTGAGATGTCTGGTACATCTGTTACCAAGGCTTCAGCCTCATGTTGTGCTGACTTGTCCACAATAAACAAAGAGGCAGATTTTTTGGAAAGCCAGCGTAGTGGTTCGAATTCAGAAATGAAGTCATTACACGATGATCACTGTCCACTCCAGTCCACAGCTGAGGAGTCCAAATCTACACATTCAGCCTCTAACTCAGCTGAGATCGCACACACAGACCAAACCAAAGTAAAAGCAGCTCTATTAGGAACACTTGCTAAACACACCACAGATGTAGATTCATGTACTGATGATCTGTCATTGTCAGAATCAGCTGCAGGTGAGTGCACTCTTCCTGAGATTCCAGTATTGGCAAGTGATGCCATACAGTCATCAGTGGCAGATGAGGCCACTACCCCTCCTTTCTCAGTGGAGTCTCATAGTAATTTAGTGGCAAGTAAACATGTGGAATCCACTAAAGATCATGGTGCATGTGAGAGACTTACAGAGCAGAGTTCACCTAAAATTCCATCCCCCACTTTAGTTCGTTTAGCTAAAGAGAAAGAGACCTCTGTTGATGATGCAGGTGAGACTTTATTATCTGAGAATGCAGCAACTCTGACCCCCTTTCCAAATTTATTGAATGGTAAGACCTCGCAGCCTAGTTCAGTCACTGATTCCTCTCCCAGGAAGGAGCTGCTCACAGATGATCCCTCAGATTCAGATACAAGCCCACAGAATAAAACAACTGCTATTGATTCCCCTGATGCCAAAGATGGTCTCACAGAAGTTGACACTGTTTTGCAAAATTCCCCAAATCAGGAAGTTTTTAGTTTTCACAATTACTCTAAAGAGACTTTTGGCAATTCCCCTGATTTTCTGGATGCTGATGAACATTCTCAAGAGGACTTGGAGGATGACGAGTGTGAAGAAGATTTTGATGAACTCAAGCTGGCTTCTGATTGGAGTTTAACACTACCTGCCTCTCCACCCCTTGTGGATGAACAGTCTGAGGAATATGTAGAAAGTGGGGAAGAAAGTAGTGCAGGAGTTAATGAGATAACTTCGGCCAGTGAGAATAAATCATTAGAAAGAGTGTCTGATAGCGACATAGAGGTTGATGAGTGCGTAGCTACTGTTGATGATTTACCCATTACAGCGATGCCGGAGACTGACAAGGGAGCATGTTTGTCAGAGTCAGAGAAAAAAGAAGAGGATTTTATGTCTTCTGTGGTTGAGGGTGGTCCTGCAACTTTGAGTAGTGCTGCTGCTTTGGGCAAGATACTTGAAGAGCATTCAGATGCTATCATCAGCCAGCAGCTTGAGAAAGAAAAGATGGTATCCTCAGCTATGCTGCAGGATTCTAACAGACCTACGAAAACAACACTTCGGATCTTGCAGATGCCTGAGGGAAAGAAGCAGATGTTCCTTCAGACTATGGAGACTCCATACGCTGTGCCTGTCCAACTCACAAGTGGCCAAGGCTTCAAGCTTATTACAAAGTCCTGTGCTTCCAAAGTTAATGTGTCATATGTTAAGCCAGGAATTGAAATGCCAAGCAAAGGTTCAGGGTTGTCTCTCACACTTAATGGAGGCAGAATTGGAATGTCAGCTCAAAGTTTAAGTGGAGAGGGTAAAGGTCATGCATCACTCCTGCAAACAGTGAGCAGCAATGGAGGCCGCTATTTTGTCAGTGCTTCTGCCCTGAAAGGGCCTCTTCTCTTATCAGGTACTGTTAAGTCGCCCTCAGAACATACAATGAACACGCAATCAATGTGTTATTTAGTTCAACGACCACTTCCTGTTTCTCCAAGTACTGAGTCAACTAGTTCAACCTCAAAGACAGTCCTGACCACTCGCCCAGTATTGGCTATGCCTGTGAAATCAGCTGATAAAGCAGCTCCCTTGCAAACTGGACGACAGGCGTACTTGGTTAGGTATATCTCGCCAGCCAAGTCAGGGATACTGGTAAATAGCTCAAATGAGAAGGGAGCAAACCAGGGCAGCCAAGCAAATGAAGGAGGCAAGAGCAGGGTTTTCCTCAAAATAGTTAGAAGTCCTAATGGTACCAGGTTCCTCTCCACTACTCCATACACTTCAGCCAAAAAGCCACTTTATGTGGCCACAAGTTCTCTGCAGTCACCTTACTTACTTATGTCTTCAGATTGGTCAGCAGGACTGAAAACCTCCAATAGTGCTAATAGCACCACTCATAAACTCATCTCAGCAAAACTTAAAAACATTTTACCCCAATCAGATATTCACAGTCAGAACCGAGTTGAGGATGGCTTAGTAGTGCAGAAATCATCATTTTTGCCCATGCATGCCCGTCCACGGAGCCAGCGGAAGAGAAGGAGAAGGGTCTTGTTTGAGGAATCTTTTGAGACCTCTGCTAAAACTAGAAGAATGTCAAGCAAGGCCCTTGCTCAGAAAGAGGTGTCCTCATTGTGTGAGCCAGTGGCAAAAGATGTTGAGAGAACACTTAGACTTTCTCCCTTCAGCCCATTTCAACAGATCAAATGTCCTCGTCAAAACCAGCCAGTAGTGGTGCTAAACCACCCCGATGCTGATATTCCTGAGGTGACAAACATTATGAAGTCTGTTAACAGATACAAAGGTGAAGTAATCAAGGTGGCATTGTCAGAGAACACAGTCAGAGCCCTTTCTGAGTGGAGTTTCATTTGTCCAGATGGTACACTGTCAAACACTCTTGGTATCAGTGCAGGGTCAAGAGTCCAGCCATCAGGGAACAATGTTAGAGAGCGATTTATCTTAAGACTGAAGTTAAAAAAGACAAGAAGAAACAAATATGAGGTAGTGAGGTTGCCCTCCAGCACAGGTTCAGAGCAAATACCAATGTTTAGTTGTTGGTTTTGTGGCCGAGTATTTAACAATCAAGAAGAGTGGATTGGCCATGGACAGCGGCATCTCATGGAAGCTACAAGAGACTGGAATAAGCTGTTCTAATGTAACCACATAGCTCCTGGATTGGGTCAAAAGCCGTCCTCTAATGTAGAAATATTCTTCTTTTTTTTTTAAAAAAAAAGTACTGTTAGATATACTTAAGCTGTCTATTTTTTTCCCCCATAGATATCCATTCAGAAGATTTTTAATGGCTAGTGTAATTGAAGAAAGTTTGGTACTTGATACCAATTTGTATGTAAATATTTTTAACCCATGTATATTGAACTCTAGACCTTTGTGTATGTACATAATTGAACTGTGAAAACTGGACACACTGTATGTTTATACATGCAAGCAAAAAGATCACTGGTATGAAAGGAAGGTGCTGTCTGTAATAGACCTATTTCAATGCAGTCAGTTAACAGATTTCTCAGGTAATTTCAGAAACCAGTTTATAAAGAGATCTTTTATGTTGGCTCAGAAACCATCTGAAGATATTTTTCATTTATGGTGTGTTTTAAGTTGGCCACATGCATTAACCGTTGGTAGAAGTCATAGAGCTTATTACTTTAGTAATTATTTTTAATTCATTCTTACTTATAAACATTTCCCTTTTAAAACCGAATCATATAAATGTTCATTATGAACACTGGTCAGTTGATGTAGCTGTAGAAATATTTGTGCAAAAATGATCTAGAAGCAAACTTTTAGGTTCCTGTGGAAGCTGTATTTTTAAAACTGTTATTTTCATACACTGTATGTCTGTATCAATGTTGTCATGTTTGTTTTACTGGTGCTATCCTATTTTTTTTATCATGTTAAAACTGACCCAGTGTCACTTTTGTAGCAATAATACATTTCACCATAGTTTAAACTATGTTTTAAATCTTCTGTACACCCTCCAGTCAAGATAGTACCCATTTTAGTGTTTTTCTTTTCTTTTGCTGTTCTCTTTTTGAATTAAGATAAAAAAAAACCTGCAAAGCACAGTAATACGTTCATGTTTCATACTTTGAATGTTCAGATGCAAACCACCAATCCACCAAATGGCCAACCAAACACTAAATTAATTTTGTGATGGGTCTCGTTCTCTTATACTCGTGTGCCTCAATCTGCCTCAAAGTTTTTACCAAGCAGTTGTTCTTGTTTCTGCGGAGTTTCTTGTGTGTTTAAGAGGGTTCAGTGGCAACTTCAACATAGAATTGTTTTTTTTAATGACTCAGATTTCAGGCTTTTTATTGGCATACACAGTACTGTTCAGCCAGTTTAAATGTTTGAACGGTTTAACTTACATGGATTAGTACCAACATTATATAGAATCTGTTGGTCTATATTTGTTACCAATGACTTATGCAAACCTAAAATGTTAAAATGGACACTTTCTGAACAAGTACTGCTTTACCTCAGAGTTGGCAGCATTTACAATACCATGTAAATTAAAAAGGCAGGAATTTGTGACGTTATACCTTTTTATCATATCATTTTATTTAAAATGTTAGCCTTTTGAACGCATACAGTTTGCAATGACTTTCAAATATTCCTACTCGTCAATTTTTTTTGAAAAACTTTTTTTTAAAAATATGACAATCATTGTTTCAAAGCAGTACCAAGTTTACCACTGCTTTGCATCTTGATTGCTATGCCATTAGTTTTTAAATGCATAGTTTGAAAATTTACTCTCTGTTTAATGCTTTTCACTCATAGCCCTCTACCCTGTATTCTGCTCTTGTGATCCTTCCTTACACTACCACTACGTTATGCCATCCACAGGCAGAAAGCATAACCCTCTCACATGCCAACATAATCACAACCAAATACTTTTTTAATCATGAGGCAAAAAAAGCTGTTTGATGTTTAATGCTAATGTCAGACAGGTTGTTTGGGTTTACTGCGATGTGAAAAACAAATGTATTTTTTTATGCTAAGTGCCTAAAATGTGATGCACCAGGTTGACACTATATTGTACTGTATTCACCTCCTTACAGTTCCTCCTTGAATAAATGTAAATACTTTGAAAGAACTTTTGATGTGTATAAATCTTCTTGTGGAGGTTGTATAGCTCATTATTCTCTTAAATAGTTTAGTTGACTTGTAAACCGTTCTGAAAACCTTATTTTTTTAAATATATAAATTACATGAAGTTAATTTAAGTTTCTCTTTGAAGTAGAAATGCTCAACTGTTATGCTCTTGGCTCACTAGGGGGCAGTACCTGATAGTTATTGGACCGGCTGAGTCATATAGCGGGCAGCCCTGTACAGAGAATAATTGCTTTCAGGTCTTTTCCTGCCTGAACATACCCCCCTTCCATGCCCCAGTTGTTTACACTCCCAAAGAACTAATTACAAGAATTGACAGGTTTTTTTTATAATTTTAATAAGATTTGTGTTTAGTTCACTCAGCAGTGATGTACAGTTCATATACAAAGGTGAGTCAAATGAAAACCTTAAATGTGACAAAGTGGAACTGAATCACTTTCAGGAATCTGGAGACTCGTTAAGCTCTGGAGCACTTGCATTGAAATGGAGATGACTGAAAAATGATACGCTTTTATATTCCCTATTTGCAAAAAAAACAAAGAAAAGTAAACATATATATATATATATATAGTTTTCATTTGACTCCACCGTGTATTTCAACAATTAAAACAATTATTAGTTGACAGTTGATAACTGATTGGTTTTGTGCACTGTAATCCAGTGCCAAGTCACTGAGAGCTAATGTGGAGCTACCAGAGAGGGGGAAAAGACAGTTCTGCAGGATATAAATAGGTCAGGCTTATAGCAGTGCTGTCTTTCTGACTTCCTGCCATAGAAGTGGTTCAGACCATGACAGTGGCCTGGATGAAGGGGGTGATTTCATGATAAATGAAGTTTTACCAAACAGATGAGGGGAAAAAACAAGAAAAAGAAACACAAAATTCTAATTAGATTAACTTTTGTACACTGATTAAGGTGATAAAGAATTTGCTGATGGTTTTTAATCTCTATAAAAAAAAAGCTAAGGCTAGAACAGGATAAAAAATATGAGAGTTGTTTAGATTTGTTTGCTGTGCAACACTTCTTTTTATCTTTCACTGAGTCCTCCAAATTGAAGTTAAACTATTGTAATGCCCATCCTTTACATGTTCTAATTTAGGAATTGATCCAAAAATACTTTTATTATTCACTGCACTTAACGCATGCTACTCCTTAGTCCACATGTATGTCCCTTGGGTTCATAAACTGGATATAAAAGGTCTACACACCCTTGTTAAAAATGCAGGTTTTGTGATGGAAAAAAGAAAGAAAGCTAAATGATGCCAGATTTTCTACCATTAATGTGATATAGCAACCAACAAAACTCAAGTGAAAAATAAATGGAAACAGAAGGAACAATCATATTCAAACTCAAAAATAATTATTATTTTTATAAGGTAATTATTTCACATCATCAGTGAAGTGATTCTGCTTAACCACAAATAAAGATCAGCATGTTTCTTGAGGATTTTCTTAAATCTTTGTTTCATACAACTACTGCTGCCATGGTCTGCAAAGAGCCTACAAGGCATATACTTGACCTCATTGCCAAAAGGTATCAATCAGAAGAGAGGTACAAATGAATTTCCAAAACACTAAATGTACCATGGAACACCATAAAAGCCATCATCAAAAGACAGAGAAAATGGGGGACCACAGTGACATTACCAAGAACAGGACATCCCTCCAAAATTGACAAAAGGGCAAGATGAAAACTTGTCAGGGAGGCTGCCAAATGACCTACAGCAACATTAAAAGAGCTACAGGAATATCTGGCAAGTACTGTACTGGTAATTTCCTGCATGTGACAACAATTTCATATCTCAATCTCATAATTCTGAAAGATATGTTTGGCTCATAATCAAGACAGCTTATTGCCCACAGAAAACCATACCCATGGTAATGCATGGTGGTGGCAGCATCATGCTTTGGGGCTGCTTCTCTTCAGATGAGCCTGGGGCTCTAGTTAAAATAGAGGGAATACCAGGGATACCAATGTATCTAATTCCAAATACCAATCTATTTCAGCACAAAATCTGCAGGACTCTGTTAGATAGTGGAACATGAAGAACAAATTCACTTTGCAGTATGACAATGACCAAAAGCACAAATCACAGTCAACAAAGAAATGGCTTCAGAAGAAGATCATCAAAGTTTTGGGCCAGTCAGAGCCCATATCTAAATCCTATCAAAACCTTGTAGAATTACTTGAAGGCTGAGCACAGTACTGTATATCCCCACACAATTTGATAGATGTGGAATTGCCAAATCAATATGTGCTTAGTTGGTAAGCTCTTACCCAAAAAGATATTACAAGCTGTAGGTGCTGTATTACCAGCAAAAGGTGCTTTACCAAAGTATTACGGAAGGATTGTGCACACTTATGCAACCAAGTTATTTTAAGTATTTTTCCCCTCCCCCCGTAAAATGTTTCTATTTGTTTTCACTTTTGTTTTGTTGGTTGCTATATCACAACAAAGGTGGAAAAAATATCTGACATGATTTATCTTGGTTTCATTTTTTTGTCATAGTGCTAGAGTTTGAATAGATTCTTTTATGTTGTATAAAAAAATAGGATAAAAAAAACTTTATAAATCAGTAAAAGGTGAAATGAGGTTACTTTAGCATGCTTTGAAAGTCAAATAGCTGCCAGTATGTGACTTGCTTTATTGCTTGTTTGGTTCTTATGGGGACAGATTTACTAATAGAGTATGTGCATGATCATATTCAGTTTGTTAAAACTGAGTCAGACTGTCCAAAAACAAAGAGACACTTCTATCTAACACCCAGTTCACTTTCTGTCACTATCACACAAATAATGAAGTTTGTCACAACAGCGTTGACTCAGAACAGCAGATGGCAGTGACGAGCATTAGCGGCCCCTGGCATGCTTATATGATATGAAGTGAAAGCCCTTATCTCCATGGAACATTTTAATGACACTGCCAGTGCTAGTTCAGTGAACTTAACCCTTTCCTCTCACAAAGCCATACAGATTAGTTTTGTAGATTGAGTGGATTTCTGTTAATGCCATCAGAGCCACATTCTGAAAGCTCTGTATCTCTTATTCTTTCCTTTTGTCATTGATTTGCAGTAACTGTACCCATTATATGTTTATCTAGAAAGTACTTAGATGTTTTAGGTTAAAAAAAGAGGTTTTTTTTACAGGATGCTTCTGCTAGTGTCTGAGTAAGGACTAAATATTAAATATTAATTAAGTTGGAAAGCTTTATTCATAGGCACTTCTCCCTTCATCTTCATGATTCCTATTGCACCAGCCCTTGACAAGAGAAGGCATGAAAGGGGGTGAGACGCAGTGTAGAGGGAACTGTCCAAACCTGCATGATGCTGGGGTTGGAGGCACAGACACCAATTATAAAAAACCCCAAACAGGGGCCAAGAATGCTGTGAACACTCTGACCTTCAGATCAAACTATATGAAGGCTCAAATGAACAAATTGTTCAATATACCACTAGAGAGACAATGGAGGAATTTGTACATGGTGATAAAATACATTTATTGGAAAAAGTAGCAAATGTTTAAAAGAAACAACACCTGACTGAGTTAGGTCACTACATAAATCTCGTGTTTTGTCCAAAGAGCAATGCAGCACTTCATGTTCTATAAAAAAGATGTGGATGTACATACTGATTGGCACGTGGATCAAAATACAGGTGGACAAATTTCATTTCCTTTCCAGAACTCAAAGTAAAGTACAGTGGTATGTTAATTGAATCTGTAGACTTAAAGGTAAGATTAAGACATAGTGCATTTTCCTATTTTTGCTTTCCTTTTAGTGATCCATTGTGTGGTAAATACAGTGTAGGAGGTAACTGCATGCATTTACAGTATCTGTGAATTTACTGGTGAAAAATTAGACATGATCCCTGAGCTCACTGAGAAATAACATGACAAAAACAGTGGATATACTATTCCAAATAAGCAATACTGACATTTGATTTCACTGTCATATTTCATATTAGATAGCCAGAGCCAGATAACTCACAGGATTAAGGATAGGACAGGTTTCAATTCTACACTAGATATGAGCTCTGAAATGTGAAGTTACTGCCATATTCTCTCTGATTATGTGACAAACACTTTTCCTTCCCATTATTTTAATGTTACTGTTATTTTACTTAATGTTTCACAGCAAGATAAGCCTTAATTTCAGGCAAGATCTTTATTCTTGAAAACTTTTATACTCAGTTGACTGACCAAATCAGTTGTGCAGAGACTGATAAATAATAAAGAAGAAAGCATGGGAAATTAAATCTTTGGGAATGTGGTGGCTGACAAAGCTGGAGAGTAAATTCTCTAAAACAAGAATCTAAAAACCACTGATGTTCAACAACTTGGTTTACGTTTGTTAACTAATGTGTCCACCATTCACACACTATTACACTAATATTGCATGACAAAATCAGTGCAACATAAAACAGCAGATCAATGAGTAACTTATCGTCTCACTGATTTGCAGGGGAAAAAACAATTTGCAAGAACTCATGCTGGTTGGGTACATCTCTTCTTTATCGGTCAACATAATAACAGACTAAAGACTATTTGTTTATTTGCTTTTAAGGGTGCTTAATGTTAATTTTTGTTGCTACATGACCATCTCCATCAGCAATAACTGTCAGGTGTACTCCATCACTAAGAATGGTCAGGTTCACTCCAGGCTGTCATATTTGTCTCGTATTTTGGCAAATCTAACATATGACCTGACCCATGAAAATTATTGTGACTTGATTTACTTTGTAGTTGCTCCATAGGTTCCCAGTTAGTTTATTGAATCACACACATGACCTCCTAGTTGGAGGGTGATTTCTGCCGAAAAAGTCTCTCCTTGAACCACTTAAAATTTTTAACTGATATCCTGATTCTAGAATGCATGCTATCATATACAAAAATATAGGCATGCACACAAACATATGCACTCAAACACACATTCACTCACACTAAAGTCATTAGGGAACCTCACTCTAGAACACCTAAATGTACATTTGTGGATGCTGGGACCATTTTAAGTGGCACACAAGATAAACATGGTGCACGCAGGTGTATTAGTGGTGAATAGCAATTTGTGTGAAACCTAAACAAATACAACCCTGAGTCCAAAAACGTTGGGATGCTATGTAAAACATAAATAAAAATGCAATGATTTGCAAATCCTTTTCAACCTACAGTACCAGTCAAAAGTTTGGGCACACCTAATTCCATGTGTTTTTTTATTTTGATTACTTCATGTCTTAAAGTAATGATGGACTGTCGTTTCTCTTTACTTAGTTGAGTGG
>JAOTRR010000059.1:15754230-15765645 GCA_028570945.1 Gogo arcuatus
GTGTGTGTGTGTGTGTGTGTGTGTGTGTGTGTGTGTGTGTGTGTGTGTGGTGCATATATAAAATGCTATCTAGATGTGGCATTGTTGCAATATGCTACTAGCCTAGTACAGTACCCTCATATGTGAACTGTGACCAGAACACAAAACAATAGGAATTTAGGACATGGTTAGTCTATATGACAACATTTCATACGATATGATTGGTTTATATCAATACACTCATTCTCATAGATTATCATATGCTATACGGGTCAAAGAATTAACGCCATGATCATGACGTGATCTAACATGTGGTGACATTTCAAGCACTAGTAGGCTAACCTACGATGAAGTGCTAACCTAAGTGACGTCCTGATGACGCCAAGAGGGTAAACATTATCCGATAAAAATAATGGAGACTAGTTGATGCGGTAGTCTGATTCTCTTATGTCTGATCAATATCGTAAATCTTTGCAACACTGGCTGTACAATAATTCCATGCACAGATAGTAACTAGTGAAAAGTGTTTTTTAATTAAATAATCAGACGCTGCTTCCGCACATAATGAATAGCAGCAGAGATCGCAGCATCGTTGAAGAGCATAACCGCATTTCCTCTAAATAATCTTACCTAATTTGATGAGAGCAACTGGTGCGGAAAGCCTCGTGTACATCTCTATGAGCTGTGGAAAATCTGAGCAGAAGAGCTCAAAGCATGTGGAAGACAAATAACGAGATTCATGATGAACAGCCAAGGTCTTCTGGTAGACGTAAGAAAGAAAATAAGTATAGAAAAAATAAAATAAATAATAATAATAACACCAATCAGCGGGTAATCAGCGCAGTCTCGCCTTCACAGTGAGCGCGTGTGTGAGTGACAGGTTTGCATTTCGGCGAGGTCTCTAGCACATTCAGGGCGCTCAGTCAGCTCCTTTCTGCGGAGGGCGGAACTAGTTTGTTCCCGTGTGCGCCCTCGGGTATGTCCCCAACACAGCGCTGATTTGAAGAGACAGCAGAAACCAGGTTCTCTCTTTCACATACAGCACGACAGAGAAAACCTCGTCACACCAGCGAGCCTTCTAGCTTCTACACACACTACCCGCTGTTTCATAGTTTCTATGAAAATGTTGTGTTTTGTTTTGTTTACAAACGCACTGAGATTTACATGCGAGTGTGTGAGGGGATCTGATGTCGTTTCAAACCTATCAAGACTCTTCACTTTTGCCACAAATATTTATCACCATGCAGTAAACACTGAAACGCAGAGACCCTCCGCTCCATATTCCACTTGTACTCACTAAGACTTTTCCAAGGTGTAGATCAGATATTGAAATAAAAAACATCAATACATATTCTCAGTAAGACATGATGGTCTCCATAGGATTAAGCTAGAAGAACTGAATAATCTTAAATATGTCTTTTTTTTTTTTTTTACTGTGATGTGTAGAAGAGTAATGATCAAGAGTTTTGCTTGGCTCCTAAAGTGCTATCTAAATGTGACATTGTTCCAGTAGCCTACTGTATAAACCGTGACCAGGTCTTTACACATGGAAAACAATAAAACTGTAGGGCATGCTTAGCCTACATGACAACATTTCATATGATATGATTGGTTTACATTACATCAATACTCTCATTTTAATACGTAATCATATTCATAGTAACAGCTAATTCATGATGACTTGTATGGTATGAGGGAATGACTGTTTATAGCTTCTGTAACATGTGATAACAGGAAGCATGGGCATCGCTAGACATTTTTTTTCGGGGGGCTCAACCAAATTTCCGAACCATTTTGCCACAGAGAATTGAAAGAACCTCTTTAGGGAACTTCTTTAGGAAACTAAAGATGGCTTGTCTAAGGCATCACTCTAAAGAACCTTTTCTGGCACCTTTACTGTGAAGAGTGTAAGACACATTTCCAGGAAGAGTATTAACAGTGCTGAGCTTCGTCCATCTATGAACTATCTGCCTGACAAACATATATTTTTATAATATGACACGACCAACTCACACTTGAATTGTTTAAAACATCAGACCCCAATTACCCTTTTAAATCAGTTCATTTACTTGACTATTTAAACTGTTTGTCCAATAAACATACTATGATAACATAAAGCATGTTCGTTCATAGCCCTCCGATAGACTGGCGACCTGTCCAGGGTGTACCCCATCCCTTGCCCAAAGTCAGCTGGTATTGGCTCCAGCTCACCTGCAACCCGCAGTGGATAAGCGGTATAGAAAATGAATGAATGAATGAATGAATGTTGATTTCATGCATTTAGATTCACACAGTTAGATTTCCAAAACCAAATGAGCATCCTAGTGCGTATCTCTTCATTAAAGCAAGCTTGCAGATTGGAAACGTTTGCCCTGCATGATTAAAGCCCAGTCACTGACCCACCTGCCTTATCAGCTGTAGAACAGCTGTGGATTTAATTCAACACATTTCCCTATTTTAGAAGCACCATTGTTTTCTTCTTCTTCTTCTTCTTCTTCTTCTTCTTCTTCTTTTGTAACTCATTATATTCAGTTACAGTACAATGCTGTTCAGTATGGCTGTATTTGCATGCTAATTGAAATTTTAAAAGGCCTGGAGGCCTTTTAAACCCTTGAGGATGCTGAAATGTCCTTGATCCTGTTGCTGTTGCGTTAAAAGCACAACTCGTCAAGCCCAATTTAATCCTGGCACTAGTCTTTAGATGAGAACATTCTTATCAGGAAAATGAATTGAAAGTAGATATGATTAAATTAAATTAAATTAAATTAAATAAAGATGAAATAAGTTGATCATTCAGGCTGTAGGCACACACAAAATGCTTACTCTTGACAGAAGGCTTTTTTGGATGTGTGCCAGAGTAATACAGTGAATGCAAATGCTTGACTGAAAGTCAGTAGCAAGACCATAGAAAAATGCAAAACAGGCATACACCACATTTCCAAGACAAGTTGGTGTTTTGATGATGGTGGTGGAGAGCACTATGTATCATGTTCAAAATTGCTCATACGTGTTCTATTGGGTTGAGATTTGGTGATTGTGGAGGCCATAGCATATGATTTGCATCATTTTCATACACAGCAAACCACTCAGTGAACACTCATGTCCTGTGGATGAGGGTGGCATCATTATAGAAGAGAATGCACCCATCAGGAGAGAAATGTTTTATCATAGGGAAAAGGTGATCAGTTAAAATAATGTTGTATTGAATAGTATTGACCCTTCCCTCTAAGGAAAAAGAAAATGCTTTTCACAGTATAACACAGAATATATGTAAGACATTATAGGTAAGGAGCACAACGGGAAATTTTCTAAAAGCTTATCTTAAATATTATTATGAAATGCTAATGATATGAAGTAAAGATGATCACAGAATCAGTTATTTCATTCATCTTCAGTAGCAGCTTTATCCTGGTCAGGGTTGCAGGGAATCCAAAGCCAATCCAATGAAACACAGGTGTGAATATACTCTGGCTGGGACCTCAGTTCATCACAGTGCACTATGCATACACATTCACACACTGATTCACACCTAGAGGCAATTTAGCATAGACAATTCATTCCATTAATGATACATAAAATGGTGTGTGAGCAGACAATAGCTTTAAAAGAGATTACAACAATTGATTAAATTCTTTCACAAACTTTCTCACCAAACATTCATAAATGGGCACATCAAAACATAATATGCTTAAAGCCTGCATACCCTTTTGTTTTCCTCTGGACCTCAGCATTCATTTGCTTGAGTCAAAATATTGAGCCTGACAAGCCTGTTATTGCTCACATCCCTCCATGCAACACCTCTTCTTGGCCTGATTAAGTGACAGTATTGTGTGGGCAGGAAGTGCCTATCAACTGTCAAACAAGGTTTTATGGGCTGGTTAAATATTTGTCATCACCCTATCAAAATGGATGCGCGAACAGTTACAGTATGATAGAATTGTGGCTGAAAAAGCACTGCCTGACTCAAGGCTCAGTTCTTGTACTGAGGAATCACATGCCCACTTTACGGACCCCATTTTTTCTACAAAATAAAAGCTACTAGACTTATTAAAATGAACGGACAAGGTGATTCCTTATGTGTTAACTAGGTCAGACATTCAAAAAACTATAAGGCTAATTGCTTTAAACCCAATATAAATTATATGATTTTAGCAGGGACAATGTTTGTTATACTATTTGTTGTAATAACGGGGTATGAAGTCAATCCCGCACTCAATTGTTCACTATTTGCTATATAGGCTGTTCTTTATGGAGTACTATATAGGGCAGCACTGAGGAAAACCCTGGACCACATTCAGACAATACTTTCTAGTGACTGCTCAGGAAACACATAATCATCAACTCCATTACATAAACAATTTGAACATCAAATTCCCTCACACTGTAACCACAAATTACAGAAGTACACTGTAAAGAATTGACAACATTCTAACATTCTAATATACTCTAATTCTAAAACTAGTTGCATAGCTAGCTAGCAAATCAGGAAAAGCTATATGAGGCTATATGAGGCTATGAAAGCATATTCTTTATGTTGTAAATAAACATGAAAGACAGAAATGAAAGTCAGACAAATTTAAGCACCAATTCTTTATTTAAAAAGGTTGGTGCAGTAAAGGGAAGCTGTCAATTATGGGGGCTGTCTGGGGGAGGGGGAGGGGGTGCTGCCGCACCCGCCGCACCTCTACTTCTAACGTCTACGCTGTGCATCCAATAGAATTCTGTCAGTTGTGACACTAATTCATCTGTAAACAGTTCGTGCTAACATTGTTAAACGGAGTGAAATTCCCTCTTCCTACAAAAGGCTGGAACAAAACTATGCAAGGTAAATGAAAATATGACAAGCATGGTTCATGCAGACGACACTGTGTGGTGAGTTATAGGATGCGGAAAGCATGAAACCATCAAAATTCCTAAAGTATTTAGAGACAAAACACTCAAACCATAAAGAAACACTTGTTGACTTTTTTTGTCATGTGCACTGTTCAGGAGTAAGCACTTGGTGCATCATACAAACTCACTCATCACATTTCAAAATGCAAAAAGGTCCATACAGTCACAGAGGATCTTGTTTTACCCACTGCTGTCAACACAGTGACAGTTCTAGCTTGTATGGCACCCTGGGAATCTTAGAATCTCACCTCCTTAGATCCCCTATAGATCCCCCCACTCCCCCTACCTCGGGCTTCCAGTGGGGAGATCTGAGGTCATAAATCAACCTACTCCCACCCCCTCTCTCCCCATCTCACACTTCTGAGTGGGAGACCCAGAAGTAGCCTGATTTCCTGGCTCACAAACTAGAATCAGGGTGCCACTGTAACAGGTTAATAGATCCACATGGTGACATGACGTCATTGACGTGGCGTGCAAATGAGCGATAGAAAACTGATCACGCAAATCTCAAAATTCAGATTTTTTTTTTTGTGCCGGCGTGCCGTGCTGCCCCCGGCAAGATGCCACCCTGGGCAGCTGCCCATGTTGCCCGTACCTAAATGTGCCACTGTGTCAACATGACCAGAGAGATCCTTGGTGCAGATCGGCCACAAATCAGTTGAAAAAATCTTGATGTCCAATGACACCATACATGTCATACAAGACATGTCTGACATAAAGCAGCAGAAGTTAACATGCATTAAGACAAGTGACTGTAATGCACTCAAACTAACCGAATCAACAGATGTATCCAATCATGCCATCCTGATTTTCAGACACTAATCAACATGAAATCACATCCTAAGGGTTCCCATTAATTTGCATAGGCTATGTTTTCAGCTCTATTCTTGTTAGCTGCAGTTAAATCTCATTATTATGTTTATGCATTTAACAGTTGTGCATATTTCATATAGGTTTACAATTTGTAATTAAGCAAGGCCCTTAGCTCTCAACTGCTCAGTTGTATCCTGTATCAATAATTGTAAGATGCTTTGGATAAAAGCATCAGCCAAATGAGGTAAATGTCATTTGGTTTCTTTACATTGGATAAGTTTGTAGATTTTGGTAGAGCTTACTTCACTGTTGCTAATTTAGTGTGGTGACTACTCATCCACATCTAACACAAATTCATGCCAAATGCATAGCAAGGGTCAGTTTTATCCAGAAAACTAATGCACAAATGTACAATGTGTCAATGAAACATGGTGAATGGGGACAGCTGAAGTTGGACAGCTGTAATTATAACACAGCTCAATATGACATGAGACATACATATGACAAATATGACATGAGACAGTGGACCAACTGCAGTAATTGTCTGGTACAGCTCTGCAACTTCAAACTCAAAACGAAAGCTACAGTGCATCATCAGAAGTGCAGAAAAACAGCTCCCCACCTTCACTGACCTGCACTCATCCAGCATGAAGAAGAAAACGGGAAACATCATGGCGGACTCCACATATCCCAGGCACTTTCTATTTCAGTGTTTGCCCTCATAATGGAAACACAGAATAAGAGCCATGAAATCGTATACCAGCTGACGTCTGCACAGTTTCTTCCCCCAGGCCACAACCCTTCTAAAGACCTGCAACCCTCAGTAGGATCAGTGGAAGACAATGACAATAGATGGATGGATGGATAGATGGATAGTGATATAATGACATGCAAAAGAATGACATCTATATCATAGTATGCAGCTAAAATAAGGTAGCAAACTGTATGTGATATGAGTAAGTCTCCCTAATATATAGGATACTTACCTTCACTGTTCCATTTTCTGCAAAATGGGGTATGTTTCCTCTTTCATCATTTCATCCTAAAAAATTATGCCTTAGTGGTGGGTATGCAATATGCTGGAATAATTATACAGCAGTAGACAGTTTATGTGATCTATTCTAGCAGTGGTGAAGCTGAAAGTGCTTCTTTTTCCTTTGCTGGGTGGAAACAAGGAAAGCATAAGACATACATCTCTAGGTGGCAACTGGTGCTGAATTGGCAGCTAATTGCACTAAAACAAAATGCATGGCTATAATGCAGCTGAATGCATTTATTTGCATGAAGAGAATGATGGTGAGGGAGGGAAAAATGCACATGGAGGTGCAACAGTGGCCATGGATCATAAAATTAACACAAATGAAGAGCAATGCAGAAATACTCCAGATAATGTTTCAGATAACTCTTTCAGCACTGCCATTATTAACTTAAACTGGGTATTAACATTCAGCCTGTTATGTTAGTATGTTCAAAACCTCAGCCATAATCAGATTCAATAGCATTAACTGGTGACTTCAATTCATTTGTGTCAACTAATGAAAATATAAATAATTCAAATAATTCATGGATGTCACCATGGCTGAGTGATAATATAAAGACCTGGATAATGAGAATGAGACTAATGCGAAGACTAGGGAAAGGTGGGAAACTCTGCGCTAAAGACAAAGTGCATCAGAGGCTAACATTACTTGGCTCATTAGCTTCTTTTAAAATGCTCTCTACACTTTACCACCAACAGCAGCATCAAATTCAATCTACTGATTTGCACTGAGGTTAACTGTCGAAACTAAATTACTGTAGGGATTTGCTGCTTCAAAACTGTTTCTCTTCTCTACATGCTGAATACCACTGAAGGTAAAATCCATAGTAAAGTGTGTGGATTTTAACACCTGTATATACATGACTCTTTTAATTGATTTAAATAGCAGCAAAAATTTGCATACTAACAGTATGTACATGTGTCAATACTGTAGGTAGTATAAGGAATGAGTTTATTAATGTATGTGAGTCAGAGCTTGACAGCTTGTCTTCTTTAATTGCTATAAACCTATGAGATACCCCATGTGTATAAAGTTTTTGGGGGGGCTATTTTTTATCTCTTAAAAGATGTCAAATATAGATTGGAATTGGTGGAGTAAATAACGAACAGAATCTGTTGTTGTTGCAGCACAGTTCAGGGTATTGAGGCATGTTCAGATCTGGAGAGGGATATGTATGCTTAGATCTTTAGTTTGATACTTGAAGGCTGTATATTTAATTATTGTACGCATCTTAACCATACATTGGTCTTTACAGGTTCTACCATCTCTAAAAATGAATTATATCGATATGCAATATTACTGTTCTACATAGATACTGTTTTAACTGCTATTGCTGAACAGTGTACACTTGACTAAATATTAGGTGTGCAATAATGTTCTCTATTCATTGTTCTCAGTTTCAGGTTAGCAGGACTGTTAACAAACTGTTAATCACAGGCACAAGCCACACACTTACACACATGCACAGAGCCCCAAATAGATTTTCTGTCTGTTTTGTGATAGGAATATTGTCAGTCATTACAGCCCAAGCCTGAGTGTCTGTGGTTCAGACGCTGTGCTGAGAACCTGCAGTGCTGTTGTTAATTAAATTAGCCTCAACCTCTATGCATGCAGAGAGACAAAGATGGAACATTAGTTACCTTATCTTGATGCCTTCTTACACCTTGTTTAATTGGAAAAGGAAGAGAATGTGAAATAGGACTGTTATGATTGTAACAAGGCTCTTTGGCTAGCAGTACGAGAGACCAGCTCCACCATGAAGGGCATGAATGGTGCTGAATACCATATGTTTACATAGACAAACGAAAAACAAAACAGCAAATTCAGAAACAAATAAGCATTAACTTAAAATGGATAGGTTATGTGGCCTCTCACCCAAAGTCAGCTGGGAATGCCCCACGACCTTGACAGATAAGTGGTATAGAAAATGGATGGATTGATGAGGAAAGGGTATGTTGTTACTGAACATCACATGCTCACATGCTCATCATGATTAGACACATCGTATGGCTATCACAAGGAAAAGGAATAACCCGGCTTCCTTTAGGCAGGCTCTCAGTGTTTGCATACTCATATTATTGCTGTGCAAACTGACAGCATATCTAAAGTAACATCATTTGAATGCCCATCATAAAAATAAGTATGAAAAAGCATCAGTAGATTCATTTGGCCTTGTATTTCCCCTTAATATAAACATCCAGCAGATGTTTTTTTTCTTCTCTCAGCATGATTCACACTGTAACCAATCAACAATGAGAATGCAAAGGACTTACCCTTTCAGTTTTGAGTTAATCCTGTAGTGTTTCTGAATTTGTTGTTGTTGTTGTTTGTTTTATTATTGTTGTTTTCTGATTTGCTGTTGCGTCCTTTGATTGCTAATGTGTTTTGTACTTACAGGCCACCATAGTAACCCCATGCCATCTCCCACAAGATGCATAGCTCATAGAGCTGGAAGGCCATCATTAGATAACACAGTGGGAAGGACCTGATAAATGAGTACACTGAATCAGTGACATGACATGTAGCCAAATGCGGTGTGACTCCTCAGATGGGTTTACCATACCAGTCAGAGCACATAATAAGTAAAAAAGTGCCAATGTTCAGGTACAAGCAACCAGCTGAGGATAAGAGCCCAATTCAGTTTATTCTCTGTGGGAAATATGTCTCAGTGTGTTACCTCTGCAAGCGCAGAGGTAACAAGAGGTAACAAGAGTCCACTGACTACATATGTCATTAAGGGTGTCATCGGGTTCATTGTATTATGCATGACCAGACATTACTCTCATATACATTAGAGAGTGTGTGAGAGACACACCTTAAGCCAAAAAGGCCTCATCAGTATACTCCTTGCTGAGTTGAGAGTTGACCTTGTTATGAGGCATGGTCACATTAACTAAGCATGGTTTAATTTCTAGACACTTCCCATGTATACAAACATTTTTAGCCACAAATATCTAAACCCCATTATGGAAACATGTCCCTAAAATGAGGTAATTTCAAATACAGTAACAGCACAGTGGAATGCTAGACCCCATATATTAATGTTCTTATTCACAACGGATTTCCATCATACTGATCTATGGCACCCCAGGCCCACAGAGTTATTTTTTTAATAGTAAACTTACTCTGCCTACCTCAGCTTTCAAATAATTTAAATAATGGAAAATTCATGGCTGCTCTTTAAAATGCATTACACTTAATAGAAAGCTCAGTGCTGTTGCAAATTTTGGTGCATTGTGGAACAGAGATCAGGAGGTTCATGGGTGATCTAAAAACATCTTGTTTTTAACTTTGTGTGGCCAGCAGAAAATCAATAGGTGTGTTTGTGGTTTATCATAAAAAGTAAAATATGGAAGAATGTACACTTTTATCCATGTATGAAATAATAGATTTTCAGTTTTATAATTCTGTTTAGTAATAAAGGCAAGAGGTAGGCTCTGGGGGGGCTGCAAGCTAACATTAGCTATATCTAGTTAACTACATATCTAGTTAGCTATAACTTGTTAAATTTAGAGACATTGATTGCATTAATTGACTGCATGCATTCTCCAGAATACGTGGACAAAAACTAGAGACAAATGCCTGTCTGGTTTCTGGGCTACATGTAAACCAGACTCTTCTACATGGTGCTTTTTGCAAACTATCTAAAAGATGACTGCAGATAATGGTTGCAGAAATCAACACTAATGATGGCTGTCCTAAACCACCATGCCACAAGCAGCTAAATGATAACTACTGATATATTGTAAGTTTTTAACCTCATTGAATAGTCCTTTTGGTAACTGTAACTTTATTTAAACACTTTTCTGTGTTTATCTGTGTCATGATAACTAGGACATCTCTGTACATACCAACAAAGAATGGTGTTATTGATATTTATCTATATTCTGTAAAAAAAAAAAAAAAAAAAAAAAAAAAAGAAAGATCTTATTTCATAAATGGAACCATTAGCTAGTTACCGTTCTACCTACCACTGATGGGTACCCACAGAAGCTCTCTGGGATAGATAGATAGATAGATAGATAGATAGACAATCAATCATTCAACAAATAAATAATATGCAATATGAATATGCACAGATCACAATGGGATTTTTAGTCACTTTTAGTCTCTTCATAATTTCAGGGGTACAAATTCAGAATGCTATTTCAGTGACTACTTGAATCATCACTGTAACTTCAAGTCTGCATTCCTGCTGCCCACTGCACCACCCTTATAAATAAAACACAACATGAGGCAATGACCAACTCTGCCTATTTTTGGTCTGAAACTGAGCTTTCAAGCATTTCTCCCAAGGGCAGCAGGGCTGTATGAAAAGTGTGATTTGTGCCAAAGTTGGCCCAACATTGGCAAAGGGCACAATTTTCATTTCATTGGGCCCTGCTGTTGGCCCAATGTTGTACACCTTTTAAAAGAAGATATTAAGTAGTCTGACTTCATATCTAGGCTCATCTGGAGTGCTTCAGTCCTGCTGATCATCTGAGGACTTAACTCATGAGATATTGATGTCCACTGCATGAAATGACTCAATCTGAGTAAAATGCTTCTGTGAAGACAGGACTTTTTCTCTTCAGGGCTCTCAGTCTTTAACCTACACACATCTTACCTTGCCTGACTCTCTCTCTCTCTCACTTTCTCTCTCCGTGTGTGTGTGTGTGTGTGTGTGTGTGTGTGTGTGTGTGTGTGTGTG
>JAOTRR010000059.1:15768531-15789940 GCA_028570945.1 Gogo arcuatus
CACACACACACACACACACACACACACACACACACACACACACACAGAGAGAGGGGGGGCATGTCTGTCAGGCAAGCATGCAGAAATGAACAAAAGAAAAACATGATATTCTTACTTCCATATTCTCATTGTAGAAATTACACATTTCCCCTTTTAATACATTTGAAGACCTTTCAAAGTATCAATATCCAAGTCTTGGTATTACTTGGTATTGAATTGAAAAGAAAATCAGTGATATCTCCCATCCCTTGCTTTGGCTCACCTTCTTCTAACAAGAAATGAAACAATGTATTGAATGATCTCTAATCTTAGGAACATCTGAAATGTATAAGTTGGTGTGTTTAGACATGCTACTAGCTCTATCCACAAGCACTTATCAGTTGCTGGCTACCTAGATATTTTCAATAAGCTATATTGAATGAAGAATCCTAAATGTTGTATTTTTCAATATATATCCTTACAAGTAGCCAATTTGCAATATATTATTGCACCATTCATTTGTTCCTATTTACATAAACTTTAAAAAGTATTCATAATTTTAAACATACATACAGATACCTGACTTAACTCCATACACATCAATGAACTGACTATACCATAGTGCTCCCTTTTCACACCACATAATGAACAGTTGTCAAAGGATGAAATGTAAACATATTGCCAAATAAATTCCTGCTGCACCAAATGTTTTCTACAATACTTGTGACAACATGTGTAAATATCTATTAGGGGTGTAATGAGACAGCGCATTGTATCATTTGATATGAAGCTCTGGATTTGATATATGTTCATAAAAGCAATACATTCAGCAGACTGTATGATAAAGAAAACTATTCAACATAAAACATCACTTATTTGCATGACGTGTAATAAGCATTAAATCAATTAATCACACCCACTTGCCCTCTGAACAAGTAGCTACGTCTTTATCTCAAATCTGGATAGGCTGCAGAGGTGTTAAAAAAAAAAACATGCATGCTGTTTTTATGATCCAGTATGCTGGCATACTATTGTATTAACTCAGGAAAAACAACAATAGCTTCAGTCAGCATCAAGTAGGAACTGGAAAATTCCTGCAAATCTTTAGGGTCTGGTGTATGCAAGCAAATCTGCTTCCTGCTGAAGAGGGTAAATAGTGCTTTCCTCCGAGTATGTTATGTTGCCCTATGACATAGCATGAGCAGCAGTTCAAAAAGATCCAGTTGGCTATCTTCACGTGTTTTGCAGGAAGCATGTGTTAGCCTTCATGCTCCTCAGCTAAATTATAAATAAAAAATGCTAAATTCAGGCAGCCTTTACCTGATGATTCATTCATTTCTATATCATCTATCCAGCAGGAGCCAATCTGAGCTGATATTGGGCAAGTGTACACCCTAGGATAACAGAGCAACAGACAACAATTCATGCTCACACTAACCTATGGACAATTTAGAGTAGCCACTTGACTTAATCTATATACCTTTGGAGTGTGGGAGGAAATGCATACAGGCATAGGGAGAACATGAAAACTCCACACAGAAGGGCACCAATCAGCTGGTAGGTTTGAACCTGGAGTGTGTGTGCTGTAAGGTGACAGTGCTAACCACTGCACCACCATGCCACCCCCTCATCCAGCCTAAAGAAATCAGCACAGCAATTGGAAAGTTCATAGTTGCAGTAGACTACTCAGTAGTGGAGAACGCATGCTTCAAAAACATAGCATCAGAGTGCAATTTGACTTGGACAGTACAACTAATTATCAGCAGAATGGGAAAACAAAAATACTACAATTTAATTTTAAAGGCCTTGAGCTTCAGACCCACCCCCTTTAGATTCACACTAATAAAAGCTTGGCCAGAGAGCTAATGCTTAATTAGTCACATTTACTTTAGTTACACTTGAATGCACAGTTGTTGTTTCATTATTTTCTGCTAAGAGACTAAATGGATGACACGACCACAAACACTTGCAATTATTGTACTTTTATAGTGGTGAATGTTTTAATCAATTGAAAATATAAACCTAAGGCTCATATTCAGGCAATGCTTATTTTTGCTATATTGAAAATGCATCATATTGAGACACCACCATATGGTACGGTATTGAATTTAACATTTGTTTATCAGTACACCCCTAATATCTATGTATAAGTCTTATTTCATTGCTTTCAAAGTTAGAGACGCTCGAAGCTAGAGCTGCACTGTCTTGTGTGTGACTAATTACTAATTATAAACAAAATATTACAAAAATAACCAAAACATTAACTACATTTAAACCTCGGTTTCCATTAAGCTGATCAAACAGCTCCTCCATGTGGTAGAGTAACCAGTGAGTAGGTAAAGACTGGTTTTGGAGGGAGGTTTGTATAATCAGATTACAGTGCATGCTTTAGGAAGGAATGAGAAACTGTGAAAACTGAAGATAGGGAGAATGAAGGTGGACCTTTTTTTTGCTTTAGTATAATAAACAACAACAACAATAATAATAACAACAACAATAATAATAATTATTGTTGTTGTTATTATTATTATTATTAAAATCATTAATGATGCAAAGAGTATGCTTTGAAAAAAGGGTTCTTAAATGGTTTTTTAAGGGCTCTAAGGGTTTTACAGGGAACCAGTGTTGTGGTTTGGTTTCCCCAGATGGACAAATGAAGAACACTTTTACATTTTCATAATGTATACTTTGTTGTATACTTTCATTCCTTCATTCGTTTTTTTTATGCTGCTTATCCATTGCAGGTCACAGGTAAGCTGGAGCCAATTCCAGAGGACATTGGGTGAGAGGCAGGGTACACCCTGGACAGGTCTCCAGGCTATCACAGAGACAGAAACAGCCATTCACACTCACCTATAGGCAATATGGAGTAGCCAGTTGGCCTAGCCTTTGGACTGGGGGAGGAAACAGGAGCACCCAGAGGAAACCCATGCAGGCATGAGGAGAACATGCAAACTCCACGCAGAAAGGTCCCAGTTGACCAGCAGTTTCAAACCCAGAACCTGCTTGCTGTGAGGTGACAGTACTAACCACTCCACCACCATGCCCTATTGTATACTTTGTTCTATTTAATCTTACCAGTAACAGGGAGCTGCAATAAATTAGTACTGATTAATGTGTTGTTTACAGTGATATCTAGGCTTTGACTAATGCCAGGATCAGACTACACGGTTTGTTTTGTCCTTCACAATGGTCACGCCAGATTATGCAATCATAGTGCCATAAATTCTTGCTGTATCAGGGTCAAGAGCCTGGCAACTCTACAATTTTGACCCCGACCAATCATCATTCACATCCTTACATGTCGTCGGGGAGGAAGGTCAAGAAATCATCAGTTATGGTT
Source organism: Gogo arcuatus (assembly GCA_028570945.1). Lineage (NCBI taxonomy): Eukaryota > Metazoa > Chordata > Actinopteri > Siluriformes > Anchariidae > Gogo > Gogo arcuatus. The sequence continues at coordinate 15,771,854 of JAOTRR010000059.1, forward strand.
ATCAAGGAACATGTTGTAGGAGTTGTCAAACTAGGTGAGAAAATACAAAAAATTCTGACATGCTAGACATTTTATCGGGGTGTCATGGGGTGTCCCAGATGCCATATTGCTGTTCTTTGATTATGTCACACTACAAGGCCTGTTTGTTATTCCTGATGTTCATAATCAAACTGGAAATATGTTGGCCACAACAAAATCGTGTCAAAATCGGGCTGAATTCATGTAGGCTGATCCTGGTAACACTGGTAATAACCCAGATTGTTATTGGTCATAATTCCACATAACTAAAGTCACCTCCCTAGTTAAATGCTCATGGGACATGGTGGTTTGGTGGTTGGGTAGTCAATCCTAAGCCAAAAGCTGAGGAAATAAATTAAATAGAATAATGCGGACTGGTTTAACTAACCATCATCCATATAGCTCTGGGAGCATGAAAACATGACTGTTGAATAAATTAACTGAAAAGCACTTGAAAAAGTTTGGCAGTGATTTATTATTCATGATTTAAAATAACTTAAAACACTGAAACTGCAGATACAATTATGAACTAGTTTATTGTAAAACTTCCCACACCATGCACCCTTCCTCACAAGCTGCTGTGGGAATTGATGCATCATAATCTCCCATGCATGAAAAACATACTGGAGCCACATGGCTTATTTTCCACTACACAAGATTCATGCATGAAATATTTAACTTGCAAAACATCTATAAAGACCTTTATAGTAATAAGAAACTGTTGCTAATAAATAATGCCTTTGTGGTTCAAAATGAAGTACAATAGGAAGACATTATATCTGTAAAACAATTGAATATTTTGTCCAGTTAATAAAAAAGGTTTCTATCCAAAGGTCAATGTAAGAAAAGATAGTGATAAAACTATTATAAGCCTGCAACCCTCTACAGAACATACACCAAGTTGGAGGGATGCTTATAATAAATATAGTTCAGTATGTACACAAAATAAAACCCATCATAATACAGCTATTTCTGCTGACCAATATGTAATATTATACTAGTACCAATAATTACTTTTAACTGCTTCAAGTTTCATTCAACTTTTGAAATTTGCCTGATTATACTGGTATGTTTGGGTGAAGAAAATAATGTTAAACAGTCACACTGCAAAAAATGACATCTTAGCAAGTTAAAATATCTTGAATCTAGTCAAATTTATCTACTATTTCCTATGAGAAGATTACAATAAACCAAATATAAGGTTACTAAGCCTATTTCTAGACATATTTTATTGTTGTTACGCTTTAAATTTTCTTGTTCTTTTTCATAGTTATTTATGTACATTGTTCAGGCTAGGAGGAACAGTATTTCATTCTTGACTGTACGAAAGTGTGGGAAATAATGACTGTAAACATATCTTGAATCTTGAATCTCTTGTTCTATTGGCAGATAATTTTGCTAATTTAAGCATTAATTTCTTTAAAGAAGCAAAATTATCTACCAATAGAATAAGAAAATTTAAAGAGTAAAAATTGTAAAATATGTCTAGAAATAGGCTTAATAATCTTATATTTGGTTTACTGTAATCTTATAATAGGAAATAGTACATAAAGTTGACTAGATTCAAGGTATTTTCACTAAGATGCCATTTTTACAGGGCATGTCATTGACACAGAAAAACATCATTGCAGTAATGTTATATAATGATTCATTGTCACACTTACTTAAGTAGTTTACTAAGTAGTAGTTGAGGGGAAATGCAGCTCCTTAAACTAATAATCAGAAAATCACTTGGAGATATTTTTTTTTCTTGAAGGCAGCAATTTTTAGTCACAAAACTCAACGACATTGACTGTTCAAATAACAATGACTGAAATCATCCATATAATGCTACCTGCGTAACATCTAATAACATGCACTGAAATATTTGTATTCATGGATATTAAAAATGCATTAAATCTTTGGTCTTGCTATTCACTATTACATCATTGATCCTGCTTTATAATATTTAGAATTTAAAATAATTAGTCACATTTTTGTTTCACACTTTCATTCTTTTAGTTGCATTGTGTAGTCTTGTGTAGTCACGTAAAGTTCTACTGAGTACAAATGGTATATATTTCTCACATAAACATACCTTCTGGAATCAGCACTCATTAAAACTCTGTTACAACCATGACCATTCCAAACAAACACACATTCTGTAGGACAAAATGATGAAAAATTACATACTACATGCATGAGTCACATGTAGTATCTGCAAAAACATGCTAAGAGAAAAGTGCATTAAATCCTCAAAATACTGTGACATATTGCAGAGATATGAATCACACGCATAAACACACACACACACACACACTAAAAGTACAGGTAGTAGGTCCAGTAGAGCAGATTAATGAAGATGAAGGAGAGAGGGAACGTCAGACGTGAGTAGTTGTCAATATAGTGTGGGTTTTCCACATGGCAGTTCAGGAAGCACACAATGCGGCGCAGCAGTGACACGGACTTGGCACAGCTGCTTTGGTGCTGGGAGGAGGGCTTCTCCTCTTTAGTGTGACTGGGAGTGGAACTACTAGTGCTGCCAGCACGGGACAGCATTTCCTCCCTTTTGCGTACCCGCAGAGCCTGGCTGCCAATGGATGTGATGATCCCATTCATCTCATCCTCACGTTCCTGCATCTCCTGTCCATACTGACAACCAATGAAGAGACGTGGAATAATTCAGTAGATATAATGCAGAGTAAGTGGGGAGTTGGGAACTTTTTTAAACAAATTGACACAGGTCCTTTTTTCAGTGTAGCTTAGATGATACGAACAATCTGTGATGATGATAATGATGATGATGATGGTGGCAATAAAAATGTTAGCAGAATAAGCATATTCTTCCTCCTCCTCATCATCATATTGTAATGATGGTGATGAGGATGATGCTGAAAACAAGAAAATGAACAATGTGAAGAAAACAGTGGGTGTACCATTCTAAATCTAATGGCTCAGTCATATTTTCAAATTCAATTTTTCCAGAATTCTGCCTGTTGGGCACCTCATGTGGCAAGCGCAATGCTGAAGTTGCATTTCCCTGACTCCCTGAGTTGATTTTTTTTTTGGTCCCATTTGTTACAAGCTGTTTTTGAAGATAGATACAATTTGCCACCTTTCTTCAATATTAGGTGGCTGGTATGTAACCACAACTGAATTCATTATTTTATCCATAACAAATAAACTACTAAACGTCAATCAGATGGTTGGTGAATGATATAAGTCTGGATATAAGTTGGTGGAATATTCATGGTACATCATATAATTAACCCCTTAAACACCCAGGAGCCATAGGTGGGTTCAGATTTAATTCTTTAGTCTTAAGAGTAATTACCTTTCCTATTAGTTTCACTGAAGTTAGCGGATAATTCCTAATATTAAATGAATAATAAGCCAGAATGCACATGGTTTTAAAGGTCAATGAGAAGAACTGAATTTATTGCACATTACCTAACCACACCTCTTGTTATTGCATTAATTCTAACCCCACTCCATTTACACAACTCTTCACCAGATTATTGCCTGCACCAATGGTGCCAAAATATATAACACTACAACTTTATGCCTTATTTTTATGCTTATGCCATGACCACAATAATAGACCCCAATATAAAGTCACTTAGGAAGATAAAGTCTTACCATATATGCATTGGCAGCATTTGGTTGGTGTAAAGTACAGAAATGCGCCACAGCATACTCTATGAGGGCACCAAAGATAAAGCTGAAACAGATGCCCAGGTACACATCAATGGCTTTAATGAAGCAGTTAGCATTGGGTAGAGAAGTGCGTGCACCCATCATCAGAGTGGTCATTGTCAGGACTGTGGTCACCCCTTTAGATGGAAAAACACTGTCAGAAAATATATGCTATAGTAAACTGGAAGGAGATCTACTGTAACTATTTAGCATAACTGTATATTTTTATCCAAATGAAATTAATTACAGACAGGATTTCTCTGTCCATACCTATGCAAATGCGAGCAGGGACAGAGGACTGACTGATCCAGAAGGACACCCAGGACAAAACCACTAGGGCACTGGATGGCACATATGTCTCCAGAATGAAGTAAAGGATGCTTCGCCTCAGCTGGAAGTGGAAGATCAGCTTTGGGTACCTGCCTAAAATGATGTGACATAATCAGTGCAGTGTGCATTGTAAATGTATAAGCTGGTTGTGTGCATTGAGTGGGATAATAGGTACAAACCTGTCTCATACACAGCCTCAGACTCTGAGGTATAGTAGTCCTCTAGTGTGTACTGCGCCAGCTGCAGGGTATCAAGTCCACTAACTGAGTGGTTCCCACGTGTCCAATAAAACACCACATCTTTCACATTATACCCCCCTGTTGGAAGGACATAAGAAAAAAGAATCATTTCATAACCCTAGTGCTGAAAGACAGATATTCAACCAGCAATATTTTATGTTACTGGCAATCTACCAGGATGAGAACAATCAATCAAAATGAATGAGAATTCAATAGGTTAGGGAATTTGTGAATCAATAATATTATATAAAATTTAGATTTCACCAAAAGCAGGAATTCGCAGCAAGTGTACTCATCAATTTGTACAACTGTTAGTCCAACCAAAGTGTGCACTAACACGTATGGTTTAACTGTATGACCCTTTTTGTGAATAAACATTTTGCACTAATTAATTAATTCTCTTCTGCTGGACTTTAAAACTCACCCAGAATCTCCCAAGGCCAAGACATGTTTTACAAGAAAGTATGCATGCACATGTGAACAGTAAAGTAACCTTAGCATGCTTGCCTTTTCAGAACAGTTCTGTATATTGATCCCCTCTACTGAACTTGCTGCTATCAAATGTTTGGGCACTGAGTTGCATAAGCATAGAAAACGTTGCCCTATGCAGAATATACAGTGAACTGCTAATAGCACCACATGCAGAGCACATTTAGTAGGCAGCCCCAGGTGCATTTTGCGTAATGAACTACAGCCTTAGTAAGTTGAATATTAACTTCAGAAGCATCACAAGTGCATTTTGAGGCTGCATCAAGTTATGTTTTGCATCATGGCTCCTGACATACAGTTTCCTCTTAAAGAATTGGAACAGCAAGGCCACTTCTTTTGTTTTTGCTATACACTATACACATTTGGCTTTGAGATCAAAAGATGAATATAAGACAATCGATCAGAATTTCATCTTTTGTTTCCTGATATTTACATCTCAACATGTTAAACAACTTAAAACACAGCATCTTTTGCTTAAACCCTCCCATTTTTCAAGTGATCAAAAAATATTGGAACACGTGAATGACAGGCACTGCACTTGTTGCCCAGGTGTGCCCTGTTAGACTGATTGTTTAAACAGTTAATACCTCTGAATGTCTAATATTGGTTTGAGCCCTGGGTTTCACCTGTGAAGACTGCATTTGTTGTTAAAAGATAAACCAACATGAAAAACAAAAGCAAGCCATTTTGAAGCTGTAAAAAGACGGAAAATCTATCAGGGTCATTGCACAAGCATTGGGCATAATCATTACAACAATTTGAAATGTCCTGAAAAAGAAAGAAACCACTGGTGTACTAACAACCAGACAACGAACAAGTTGGCCAAGGAAAACAACAGCAGTTGATGACAGAAACATTGTGAGAGTTGTGAAGAAAAACCCAAACACAAATCTTCACAGGCAGGGGGGAAGGTATCACAATCCACAGTTTGAAGAAGAATTTAAGTGTAGAAATATAGAGACCATACCACAAGATGTAAACCACTCATCAGAACTAAGAATCAGGAGGCCAGCTTGATATTTGCAAAAAAAAGTACAGAGATGAGCCACAAAAGTTCTGGAACCAAGATTAACTTCTAACAAAGTGATAGAAATGACAAAGTGTGCAGAAAGAAAGGGTCTGATTATTGATCCAAAACATATGAGCTCATTGGTCAAGCATGGTGGAGGTAGTGTCAGGGCTTGGGCTTGCATGGATACTTGTGGAATGGGGGAATTACTAATATTTATTGATGATGTAACTTATCATGGTAGCAACAGAATGAATTCAGACATCTACAGAAATATTCTGTCTGCCAATTTACAGAGAAATGCATCCAGTCTGCGCAGCATGGTGCTGTAGTGGTTAGCACTGTCACCTCACAGCAAGCAGCTTGTGGGTTCGAACCTGCCAGTTGACTGGGGCCCTTCTGTGTGGAGTCTGCACGTTCTCCTCGTGCCTGTTTCCTCCCACAATCTAAAGACATGTGGATTAGATCAGTTGGCTACTCTAAATTGCCCATAGGTGTGAGTGTGAATGGCTGTCTGTCTCTCTGTGTTATCCCTGTGATAGACTGGTGACCTGTCCAGGGTGTACACTGCCCCTTGCCAGCTTGGCTCTAGCTCACCTGCAACCCACAATGTATAAGTGGTATAGACAATGAATGAATCCAATCTAACTGGGAGGAATGTTACCATGTAGCAAAACAAAGACCCAAAACACACTGCCAACACAACATGATCTAGATGTAAATATCAGGAAATGAAAGCTGAAATTCTGATGTCATCTCATGTTCATCTTTTGATCTCAAACCCCACTGTCATCAGGGTATAGCAAAAACAAAAGAATTGGCCTTGCCATTCCAATGCTTTCAGAGGAGACTGTACATACATCTAGTCCTTTTTTAATTTACATTTTACTTCTTTTTATTTATTAATATTTTTATGGATGGCTATAATTTGTCACATATGTTTTTGAGAGAAATTCATAGTGACAAATTCACAGTGGGAACACAATTCAGCGTTGCACTCCACTCAATTTGGGCAGAGTGCAACACCAGAGGGAAGCCATGGCCTGAAGGTTAGACAAGCAGCTTTGGGACCAAAAGGTTGCTGGTTTGATTCCTTAGACCAGCTGAAGTGCTCTTGAGCAACACACCTAATTCCTGGGCTCACATCCCCAGATAGCTTAAATGCAGAGAAAGAATTTCACCATGCTCTAATATATATGAAGCTTAAAAAATTTCCCAGACTGCACCTTTGCCTACAAACATGGCCACATAAGTTTACCTGATTACTGACTGCACACACAGGGGCCTAATCACAACTACATAAGCATGCTCCCAACTCACACACTTAGCAAAGTATTCATTCAGCTCTGACTCATTTGACATACCAAGCTTTTTCTGCTATTTTTGAAACATGAGTTTTGACTCATGTTTGCTTTCTCATTTTGTGATCATAGTCTTGTTCCTTGATAACCTATTTGTACATCAATTGTACATCATTGTACTTTTATCTGTTTTTGGATTCTGACCTTGATATTGCGATTTGGATTTGTTTGTTCCTGCCAGTCTCTTTTATTAAACTCAGTCACCGCAACTGTCGCCGTCTCTGCTGCCTGACACACAGGAGAATCATATTTACTAGCCACTAACCGCAACTTCTGAAGCTTGTGATGCTTGTTTTCTTGAGGGGTGCCAATAATTCTTGTTAATGTTTCTATAACAAGTTCCTTGTTGGGTTGTACTTATAGCTCAGTATAAGAGGTGTTTAGAGAAGCCTCTCACTGTAGAATAACATGATGCATCATTTATATTCATTTAACATGAGCTTATTTCTTAGAACTATGACCTACAACTTTGCTTTTTGTTTTTATTATATATATTAAATTTTTATGATATTTGCTTTTCATTTCATTTCATTTCAAACCAGTGAGAGCATTGTTGGCCAGGGTGTTTTGATAAATATTTAACGTTTAAGACTTACAGCTTTCTAGCTGAAGTGTGCAAGTTTGTTTGTCCATGGGATACTTGGTCAGGTCCATACTGCAGGCCACTGTGGTGGTGATTCTGCAGGAAAACAGAGAGAGCCAGAGATAAGACAAAGCGAGGCAGAACTGCAGGTTATGAGCTGGTTATGAGCATCATGATGCTTTTTATCCCTACTAAGGGTGCACATAGTTTCTTCCTACCCTTAACCTGCCTCACTGCCATTCTAAAACTTCACGTTTAATATAGTAGCACGGTGTCAATGATGGACAGCCTAACACCCCTTCCAGCCTGAGACACTATGAAAGGCAGATGAGAACCTCAGGGCATAAAGCACGGTGCCGTTTGGGAATATCCTGATCAGTCTGTTCTCCACAGTGATGTCATGCAGAAAGGATTTTTTGGAGTCCACAATGAACGTGTCAGGAACCCAGAGAAGCTCCACTAGCCTGCCGTCCAAACTCAGGCTCTTATTTCCATCAAAGCGCAGACGCTCATCTGTCCAGCGCTGCCGCAAGAAGATAGTTGCTGTGTAGTCCTAAACACGACCACAAATTCAAACACAAACAAACACTAAAAATTCCTGTAATATTGTTTTTATGAGGGTTTTGTAAACAATTATGTATTTATATAGCTAAATTATGGTTTTATAGAGAACTCTGTATTTCTATTTAAAGACTGGAATGTACTGTACAAGTTTTAAAACCGTAGCAGATCATGACAAGGATACACTCTTAAACTACTAAAAAATCTTCATACTAGTGCTAACCAATGTAGCATAACTGTGATTTTTGCCTATAATTAGGGTAAAACCCATTTACTGTACCAATTCTGGTGTAACCTCCACTCTTCTAGGAACATAACTAGGTTCTAACTAGGAACCTGTGGTCCTAACTAGGACCATAACTTTTAACGTTACATTTTTTTTTTTTTTGAATAAAAGCATTTCCCTCAAACTATAAATATCCTCACAATTTTAGAGTTATTGATTTCTGTACCCCCGTGATAGACTGGCAACCTGTCCCGTCTCTCGCCCAATGTCAGCTGGGATTAGCACAATACCACACATGCATAAACATTCTTTAAGACGTACACTATATGGCCAAAAGTCTATGACACCTGACCAACACACCCATATGTGCTTGTTGAACATCCCATTCCAGATTTAGTCCCCCTTTGCTATTATAATAACCTCCACTCTTCTAGGAAAGCTTTCCACTAGATATCTGAGAGTGGCTGTTTGGATTTGCCCATTCAGCCACAAGAGCATTAGTGAGGACAGGCACATGTCAGGCAAGGAAGCCTGGGGTGCAGCTGGTGTTCCAATTCACCCCAAAGTTGTAAATTGGGGTTGAGGTCAGGGCTCTATGCAAGTCACTCAAGTTCTTCCACACCAACTTTGGTAAACCATGTTTTCATGGCCATCACTTTGTACACAGGGACAGTGTCATGCTGGAACAAGTTTGGGCCCCTTAGTTCCAGTGAAGGGAAATCTTAAGGCTATGGCATACAAAGATATTGTAGACAATTGTGTGCTTCCAATTTTGTGGCAATTTTGAGGGAAGGCCCTCGTATGGGTGGAATGGTCAGGTTTCCACAAACCTTTGGTCGTACAGTATATATACATTAACCAAACTGAACCATGCACTAAGACAAATACAGTTGTATCTATTATTTTGCCTTCACAGAGAAGCTACAACTTTTCAACCTGTTAGCATCTTACCATGTTGATCTCTGATATAGTATCTATGCTGGCAATGTCTAAACTCATGCCAACAGTAACAGGACCATCTGCAGCAGACACCCACAACACAGCATAAATCAAAGCAATAGAATTAGTAGATTTAAAAGCAGGCTGAGCAGAACATCTAAGACAGAGCTCTAAAATACTGTACATGTTATTCTACTGGAATACGTTACATAATACCTGCAGTCCTACCACACCACTATTTTTGTACTTAATTCTAATTGCAGCCTTTAGAGAAAAATAAACATTAATTTTGATATCTTTTGATGTTGACTTATTGTATGGGTATAAAATAAGTTGTTGGCTCTCGTACTGCCGAAGAAAGGCCTCAGGTACTTGTTGTAGCCCTTCATCAGTTTCTGAATGGTGGGAGGTAGGACCTCTTCAGCACTGGAGTTTGAAACCTGTATGATCCTACAAGCAAAACATGAAAACACTCAAAACATCAAAACATTACAAACACATGCTTTGTAATGCACACAATACATATTCTGGTCATTTAAATGTGTCCATAACTGAACTTCTGAGCTCCTGATTCCTGATTTTTAAAAGAAATCCTTCTCTTTTTTTTTTCTCTAGATGATTGCCGAACATCTCTCTCTGAACTCTGCAGATGCTGTGTTCAGAGGTGACACAACAGGGAAGGCAACTGACTGGGGCCCTGAGTGAGAAGGGCCCCCCCCCCCAAGGATGGCTGATTACATTAGTCCATAGCAATGATAATTTTTTGAGATGTGCCTTGGGCAGGCGGGGTAGGGGCCTAGGTTTGTATCAGTATCTTTTGCTGCCTCAATATGTTCTTGTGCAATATAGTAAATTAATAAAAAAAATTCTAAATTCAACTGGAATATAGTGCATTACAATAGACTTGATACAATTCACTAATAGCCTCAATGCTTTAGATTATTAGTGGATGAATATACTGCAAGATTTTGATGATGACTGCACAGTGGTTATAGTTATACACAAGTACATGTTAATTCAATTGTATATTGGCAATGGCATAGCCTTGATTTTCACTGCTGATTTAGGTCAGCTGATTATAAATATTTTCATATGTCCATCATCTTTAGTTTTTTTCCAGTTTGGGATGATATCAAGCCCAATATTGAACATTACTTCCTGCTAACCAAATAAATAGTGGAGCCTGGTTGTCATTTGGCAAACTATAGCAGGGTAATATTCAATGGATTTTGACATTTTTGAAATGCAACAATAAAGAGATGCAGAGGAAAATATGGGGATGTCCTGGCTGTGTGCATATAAGTCTGTCTTCTGATTTTGTTCAACGCTCAACAATAAAATGGGGGGAAATTTTTTAAATGGTCTATCTTATGTTGTTTTTGTTTGTTTGTTTTTGTTTGTTTGCCATCATTATCATAGGGAATATGACCCATAGAAAATTTGGTCAGGTGAATGCAAAGGTGAAGAAAATGGTCAACGCTCATAAATATTCTAGAAAAAAAATAAATGTTTTTGCCTCTCCAGGAAGAGTGAGAGTGTGTGTCTCACTCCATCTTACAAGCATGAAGGCACATAGAGAAAACATCACAGAAGCTTACTGACTGCAGTACTCTCTCTAAGCAGATCTCTCCTTCCGTATCTGCTCAGCTATGTGCATGTCAGATATAGCTGTCTGCCTACCTCAGAGTAAATCAACCCTCCCCACCACCCTGCACATCCTCCTTCTTCTGCATCCTTGCTCTTTAACTATCTAAACAGAAGCACTCTGTCTTCCTTATTATGCTCTAGAGCTATGTAGTTATGGCAAGAATAGTACTGTATTTGGTCCTTATTCAGCAAAGCTGTATATAGTTGAATCTGATTATCCAACCATCATATGTAAATCTCAATATCAGTGCTAGTTCATCAATTTCATCTTTGATGTATTTGTAGGATGAAAATAGTTTCTGTTCAACTTCAGCATAACATTATTATAACATGAAAAACACTAGTTTGTTATGTAACTGTGGTTCTACACTCTCAGAAATAAAGGTTAAAAAAAAAACTATACTTTTTTCTTGTGGCTGGTGTGTTGCCATCAGTGTGGCATGCTTTGTGCCTTTAGCATGTATATTTTACCAGGAAACCTTTTAAATAAGTATGTGATTGGACCTTAAGAACCATTATTCTAAAAACTAATTACATCTACACAACATGCACTTTCCTGGTACCACTCCAACAACAAGAAAAAATACAGTTTGGTACCTTTATTTCTGAGATTGTATGAACAATAGATAGCCACCAGAGGCAATATAACCTGGATACATCCTTGTGCATGTATGCTCACACACAAAGACCTTCTAACAAAGTCACAAAGTGACAGTATGACATAGTCATACAGCTATCTTTTCCTGGAGGCTGAGTTCCTGCCAGATGAACTTTACATATGTAACTAGCATTCCAATTAGGCTCTCCTAACCACCAGGTCAGTGAATATCACCTGGATAATGTATACCATAATGTCATGAGGAACTGACCCAGCCTAGGACTGACTGGAAAGGTGTTTATAAATGACCATCGTATTTACACCATTGGAATGTGCGATGTCGAGCTTGTAGAACTTGGAGAAGGTGTATGCTGCCTACTTGAAGCAGCACACTTCCCATGAGGAGGAGATGCTCCTCATATAGTGGCATGTCACAGTAGGAGCCAGGTGTCTGGCTCACATGCTGGCTAAAATGATAATGTCCATCACTCAATGGGCCAGTCTTTATTTAGACAGGGTAGATTTCCCTCATCTTTCCTAAATGACAAATCAATAGTTGATCTGATTATTGAATCATTCTTGCGAACCGGGTAGGGCCTAAAGGTTAGAGAAGCAGCTTTGGGACCAAAAGGTTGCTGGTTTGATCCTCTGGACCAGCAGGAATGGCTGCAGTGCCCTTGAGCAAGGCACCTAATCCCCAATTACAGCACAGCTGCCCACTGCTCTGGGTATGTGTGCTCACATTAACCCAGTTGGGCTAAATGCAGGGAAAGAATTTCACTGTGATCTAATGTAAAAAAAAAAAGCCACAGCTCCATCCACATAGTGCTATAGTGTATGCTCTGCAGGTTTATCTGCATGGAATGCCACATTTGATTTGTTAACAATGTGGTTGATGTGACCTTGGGCAAAAATCTTGGGTTAGATAACAAGGTCACTCCAAAATCTTCTGTCCACCAAAACATGCATGGTAAATTTATTGCCAGGGCTACTGAAGTGATCACTAGCAAAAAGACAATAGAGAGACACATTTCAGTTCAGCATCCTGCATGTATAAAATCATGGGTGTCGAATCTCTCTATCCATTTGGAACAACAAATCTTCTCAGGGAAAAAGTTGCCGAGGTGTTACAACCACTGTTCAGGACAGCAATGGAAACCAAAGCCGATGAGATGTACCTCAAGAGCAGGCATTTCGATTCAAACACCTACCCTTCAACCTCTCTCTAGCACTTGGTACCTAGTATACTTCTTTTCTAATATATAATCATTTGACAAATTAAAGGAAAAAAAAAACAGTGGTTGTTATGTGAGGGAATCTGGTTGGCATGTTGTGACTCCATTTTCCCGTTAAAACAGAAGAGTCACTGGAAATGAATATAAAGCTCTTCTGACTGATCAGAAACCTTTGGTGAAACATTTCTATCCTGATGGGAGTGTTCTCTTTCAGGATGTTCCAATCCACATGAGGGCTGAGTGAATGTTTGATGAGTATGAAAATTACGTAATTCGCATGCAATTCACTTCACAGTTACGAGATCCCAACCCATTTGAACACCTATGAAAGATTTTGGGGCAATGTGTTAGATAGCATTCTTTACCACCACCATCAATACACCAATAGAGGAAATATACACTCACCGTCCACTTTATTAGGTACACCTGTACACCTGCACATTTATGCAGTTATCTAATCAGCCAATCATGTGGCAGCAGCACAATACAAAGCATCATGCAGATGGGGGTCATGAGCTTCAGTTAATGTTCACATCAAGCATCAGAATGGGAAAAAAGTGTGTGACTTTAACCGTGGCATGGCTGTTGGTGTCGGATGGGCTGGTTTGAGTATTTCAGGAACTGCTGATCTCATGAGAATATCACACACAACAGTCTCTAGAGTTTAAACAGAATGGTGCAAAAAACATACAAAAAAAACCATTGAGTGAGTGACAATTCTATGGGTGGAAACAGCTTTTTGTTTTTTTTGTTTTTGTTTTACATTGTGCTGCTGCCACAAGGTTGGCTGGTTAGATAACTGCATGAATGTGCAGGTGTACAGGTGTTCCTCATAAAGTGGATGATGAGTGTGTTTTCAAAGAATGGTGTTCATCCCTCCAGTGCACTTCTAGAGACCTTTAGAATCTGTGCAACGGCATATTCAAGTCTTGCCTAGTCAATTCGAATTTTCTCTCTTCATTTTCTCCTATGTCCTGACAATGGACATTCTACCCCTGATTCACAATTATACTGGGTTCTCATTCATGCATGTTATTTTGCTTATTATACTGCTGTTGTTTTCCAGTTAATAATATAACAATAATGTGACAGGATCTTTTCACACAAATACAGGCACAACAAACAAAATACTATATAAAAGTTGTCATTTCAACTTTAAATTTTCTCATACTTACATAACTTATTTACATTTACCCCAAAGTCAGATGGGTTTGTAAAGCACACAACCTAAAAAGTGCTAAAGTAAGTGTGTGTGTGTGTGTGTGTGTGTGTGTGTGTGTGTGTGTGTGTGTGTGTATTACAAACACCAAACCTCAAGGGCACAGCCTCATTTCTGCAAATCTCTCACTGAGACAAAAGTCTCAAAATGGTAGTCAACTATTCCTTCACAGTAGGAGTATATAACAATGCCGCTACTTTTATCTGCATCATGTGTAGTGCTCCAAATATCTTTATCTGTATCTATATCTGTATTCTGATAATAATTTTCATTAATAACAATGAAGAATGAGAAAAACATGGAGAATGAATGTACAAGCTAATATTTTAAATTAATTAAATAAATGTTTATTTAGATTCCAGCAGAGATAAGCTGTCCTGTGCAGGGCATGCAGTCTGTGTGGGCTATACAGAGCAGCAGCTCTATAAATAAAACTATTCTTTTTAATGAAATTCAGGCCAGTTTGTATAGAAATAGGGTAGAAATGTGGTTTTATTTTCGAGCTCAGTAAGGAAGTGTTCAGGTCAGGCTACTGGAGCAAACCACTGATAATAGGCAATCTGTATTTGTATCTTTTTAAAACATTTTATCTATTCACTCCAAATAATGTATTCGGTAACATCCCTACTGCACGGATACTGTATAAGGAAATTATCTCAGTAATCTAAAACAATCTACAGCATTAACCCTTGCTGTATTTGTACAGCCATACTTAGGCCATGACTGATTATGCTGGGATCAGACTACATGATATTTTTGTTGTTCACGATGGTCACCATGTCAGATTAGGCAATTATAGTGCCATAAATTCTTGCTGTGTCTTGCTCGGGAGACTGGCAACACTACATGTTTGACCCTGGCCAATCATTGTTCATGTACTTGTGTATCATCAGGGAGGAGGATCAAGAAATTGTCAATCATGGCTATCAAGGAGCACGTCATAGGACTTGTCAAACTAGGTGAGAAAATACAAAAATTCTGATATGCTAGAAGTTTCCTCAGATGCCACATTGTTGTTCTTTGAGTATGTCATGCTACGAAGCCTGTTCATCGTTCCTGACGTTCATATTAGGGCCCGATGCTGGAAATTTGTCAGCCAGGCTGCATTTGTGTAGTCTGATCCTGGCAAAACCTGATATAGAGGAGTGGCACTGACATTCCTGTCCTTGTTTAACACCTAGCTCTTGCTCCATTATCACAGTGCACTAGGATTCTTAGCACTACAGTATTTACTGTGCTTACAAGAGTGAAATTAGTACAGTCTGTTTTGATCAGCCTCCCATAGTTAAATAAGAACTGCATGTCTGCAATGAGAATAATTCTTCAGCTAGCATCATCAAAATGTAATGTATGAAAATGGTTTGTTTTTAAATGATAAATAATAGTGTTTAAAAGAAATTGTTTTCTATGATCAGATGACTCTGCTCTTGTCAATTCCTTGACGGCACCTTTCTCCCTCCCTTACTGACTTCTGAAAATCAGTCAGGGGACCTGTGCTGCCTTACTTTGAATAAAAATTTAAAGCCTTTTCCAAAGAAATCAAAGATGTTGGTCTTCTTACTGTACTGCTATTCAAAGATTATTTTTAAAATAAAATACCAATTATTATTTCATACCTACTGAGATTTTTAAAAAAAAATTACAAAACCTATTTCTTGGGCTTTCACATCATAAAAGCTAGTTTTAGACTTTAAAAAAAACCCATGATAAAAGACATCAACACTGAGATAGATCAAAGTGACTCCAAAATACTCACAGTCATAGGACTTGAAGGAAAAGACTAGTCTTTGTACTGCAATATGAGTCCAATAATAATGTGTTTCTTTACTTAATTTACTCAGTTACCCATGACACTTAACTATTTTTCCTTGTTGTCTCAAAATTGCTAATTATTACAAACTAACTTAAATGAAAATTAAGATATGTAAATATTAGTGTGATGACTGCAGCTTTTGTAATCACCTTAGTCATATGACAGCAAACTAAATTACACCCACCAGTTAGAATTCCTCCATATTTTAAGTGAGATCATGGCAGGGAGGAGAGGGAGTGAAAATGAGAGAAAGGAGTGAATAGGAGCATATGGCGAAGCCGACTGGCACTTCTGTCTCGCTCTACATACCCTCTGATCTACTCAAAAAAAGGGGTGGCGGGGGGCATTCACAGCTTGTGCTCACTTCATTGCTTCCTTAGCTACCACAGCAGGGCCAGATCCACTTTTGTCAGGCAAATATTTCCTAAACTCACACTGTAGTTTAACTATATGAATGCACCCGAGCTATATTCGGCTATCTGTAATCATGTTAGTGCTCTAGTTACTGCACCTCTGCATGGGAGGATAACACTGAACAGGCAGAGAGGAGATGGGGTACTATATGAAGGCTGTTATTTTCATCTGCACCCACACACACTCACACTGCAGCTCAGAAATTCAAGCTCACCCAAAAAGTCTGCATAGATTAGCTGTAATTCCATCCTACCACCACAGTATCTTTTGTCAGGTCCATATAATCCTGCATGTATAGGCATTTATGGCAACCAGTCTTTCATTAACTGTCAAAAGCTAAACTACAGTATATTCTGCTTGTCTGCTTAGAGGGCATGTCACCATGTAAGCTTTCAACAGAAGTTGCTGGCAAAAATGAGTATCTGCCTCCAGTTTCCTGCTAGCAGTGTGACGCATTGTGTTTAAGCCTGCAACCCAAACACCAAACAGGTAAACAGATGTAATTTAAAAAAGAAAAAAAAAAGGTTTAATAAAAAGGTTTTTTAACAAAAAGATTTTTAGAATGGTACATATCCAATAACAAGGTTGAAAAGCAATGTATTCTAATTAAACAGAGAAGGTCAGAGTAGAATTTCTTACCTGCTAATGATAAGAAGGAAGACTATGGAGCCCAGAGGGCTGCATGAACACATGGCTGCTGGAGTCCCAAGTGTATGACTGAAAGAGAAAGTGAAAATGGATTTTGAGTAATGGTATGTGATTGTGCAGGTTTAGTGAAAACCTATGGCTTGAGTATGATAGGCTAGTACTTGATGGTACTTGAGGCTGCACTGTAAAAGATATTTGTAAAGTAATACTCTATTAAGCATAACTATGGTTGGATTACATACTGTGGAATTATACAGGATATTTATTACCAAATCTGATGTAAAAGGCCTAATAAGTGAATTGGATGATTAGTTGATTAAATGGCTCAATCCTTTAAATAGATTAAAAAGTAAGGTATTACATTACTGCCAAAACATTAGTGACATTCCTTCTGTTCTGACACATTTCTTTATCTCTCATATGAAAAATGTATTCTTGTATCCATTTTTTGTTTTGTTTTGTTTTGTTTTTAGCAATTTTTTTTGCTCATGCACTGCAAACACTGTAGTTACACTACTATTGCACAAATTTATTATTTTCATGTTTGGAAAGTGTTCAACTTAATTCTGTATAGAATATCAAGCAGGTCCTATACACAGTAACATGAGTTACTTTTTATCATGTCAGTGTTTTGTTAGAGCTTCTGCTCTAATTTACACAGTAATTTAATATCTGACAACACTACAAGATTAAGACATGAGAATTGCTATAGATTTCCATGAACTCACTGATGGTCTCCCAGTCACTACATATAATCAAGATCACAACATAAATCTTGCCATCACAAGTGATGTTGTCGATGTTTACTGACAAACCAAAAGCAGTGTTGTAATTTAGAATGAAGTGGGGGAAAATAAATTTAACTATCCAGCAACAAGCTTTTAGGAAACATCAGCAAATATACACTTTGGCTCAGAGAAAGGCTAGATCCAAATACTATGACATATCACTGAGAAAAACTACAACCCCAAATCAGAAAAAGTTAGGATGGTATGGAAAATGCAAATAAAGAAAGAAAACAGTGATTTCTTTGGCTTGTATTTCATTGCAGACAGTATGAACCCAAGATATTTCATGTTTTGT